>LUCH01000020.1:405037-417318 GCA_013368495.1 Paragonimus heterotremus | reverse complement strand
ACATTTTCACCGGCCTGATTAAGCCACGTGAGGCGTGTGGAGTATGCGGCCCTACCAGATTGGACTGCGCATCTTTAACTTTGGTTTCTTTCCTTACTATTGACAATATTCAAGTGTGTGCCAAAAAGAAGTGTCGTTGATTACAAGAGCAGAATAACTGACATGAGCCAACCGGTGATACCGATAAGTTGTGTGCATCTTCCGCTCGAGTGAACCAGTTGTCTGATCAACAACAAAAACCGAAAACACAAACTTACCAGAAATCTTCCCTTTAAATGACAGACAGATAAGTATGATACACCGTTAAAGACAGAGAAGAAAGAATATACCATATGCTTCAAATACTTTCAAATACACCTTGTCAGCAAACTGCAAGTTGATGATATGACACCGTTTAGTCCGAGGAATTGACTGGTAGAAGCCAGGTGCCTGTCTACGGCAACCAAGATAAAGCCAAGGCCAGTCAAATTTTGAGAAGCCATTCCATGCAAACCAGGCCATCTGTATTCCATACAAGCTGATCACAAAACGTAACTGGTTCAACAGGGTATTGGTAAAGTTTGAGGGAAAACTAGAGAACTACTATCAGCCAGTTTATCACATGGAGGTGGAATGAATTAAGTTGTGAATGAAAAGACGGAATCTGAGTAAACTTCGACGATTATCCATTGATTATGACAGATTAAGCGATTTGAAGGTTGCTGTGGTACCGTAAACGATAACGTCTTCCGTACCAGTTTCTCTTTCAAACATAAAAAATGGCTTTTTGTGTAAAACCCTTCTGTTTTAGGGCAGTAGAATTCCTCCAGTGCATTCACAGGTTACGAAAGTGGTTTCTGGTTGGTCCGATCAAGTTATTTTTCACTGCATTTTTGGTTTCAGCAACACATGTTGGTTGCTGCGATAGGACGATGTCCAAGTGGACACTTGAATTATCAACGATGTCACATGGTCCAGTCCAGATGCAGAGTCCAGCTTGTAGGGTACATAGGGTACGAACTAATGAACTTCGTCAGTCACCCTATGGCCTAGAACACTGAGGTAGTCAAGTATCTTCGTAAACATGTTCTAATATTCTAAAACCAGCCATAGTTGAGAGACGCAAATATACTTGCATCAGCCCCGATACGCGCAATCACTTTATTGAAGCTTTCAGAAGAGACGATGACTGGTGCATAGTAGCTCGCGTAAATAGGGTTAGTTGTAAGATCGCGTACAACTGACTTCATGGCTAGTGTATCATTTACTATACCCTGTAGAGTACAGAAAGTTAAAATTTTGAATGGATCGGAGGTCGACATGATACTGGAATGGATTTTCGTGAACCCGACAATGGTTAATATTTTTGAAAATGCGTACGGAAGTGAATTTTCTAGGGAAATGTCAACGACTACTATCACCCAATATTTGAATGGGCGGTACATGGCTATGAGGACGCTGTGCCAAATTCTTGTTAGAATAAACATCAATGAGAAGCAAACGGTACGGTAACTTCCGGACTATCGATTGCTAGGATGCTATGTAATCTCCAAGACTCTTTGCTGGGTTGATGAGACCAACTTCACCCTGTTTTGTAAGAGGTCGAATGGATGCTGTAAGAAAGCCGCTTCAAACTTAGTACGAGTGAAGTCAAACAATTTGGGCGTCCTGTTTAGCATGTTATTGATAAATCGATTGAGAATAACAACGTTACGAGCAGGTTGTAATAGTCTACGTTTCAACTATTTCGGGTGGCAGTTCTCAGGAGTGTTTCAATCGAAATCAGATTAACAAAAGGACAGAGGTCGCCGGGATTTGTCGTAGTTAGTATCGTGATTAGGACCTAGCTATGACAAAACCCACTTGACCCTAGTTCCTTTGTTAGTGTGACTTTGATTACAACATTTCTGAAAAGGGCCGTCCGAGATGGTTGGAACCTAGATTATTACACCTTGCTCTTAACATTGTGTTGTTCCTAATCGATTCATCAATTGGTCGTCACTTAAAGGGGATAAAAAATGCATCCGGTCACCAGTAGGGGAAAATGCAACTCCCGTTTGATTGGGGCAGTAACAGAAAACCGTAATATGATCTATGCAATGAGAAGAGGCTGTCCACAGTAATAATTGTAGACAATGGTTCCGTCCTCTGATAGATAAACAGAAAATCAGCGCATCCATGTCAATAGCACTGGTCATCTGTGACAATGCTAATCATACAGACAGGAACCAAAAATCCGGTACGGCTCATTTACCACACAATTATGGAGAGAAGGAGGCTGACAATACTGGCGGACGTGTCCAAGGTACAACATTCATTATTTCGGAATTCTAACAATCCACCTCAGGTTATCTGCACTTTGCGGACAAATAAGTAAACTGAAACTGAAGCACACATGAGATGCAAATCCCCGTTCCAATGCATCAGGTGGCAAATCATTCTTGCAATTCGCACCATGACAGTTCGCATCAGGATGTAGCACACATTCAGCCAGAAAATCATCCACTTTCTTACACAATGTTTTGAAGCCAGTTCAATGATGTTTGTCAATTTGCTGTTGCAGCAGATAGTAGTGTACGCCATGGTACCAACGGGTTTGGCTGCAATCTGAACATGCATGAACGGTTACTTTGTTGAGAAATATGTCCAAAATCACATGAATACTGCAGCAGTAAAACAAGAATGTGCACTCTTAGCCAGAGTAATGAACATGCTCGGCTGTCACTGATTTGGTCACTTATTCTTTGTGTCAACGGGACGTCTTCCAGGCAGTGAATTTTTTAGTGTGGTTGTGGTTGTTTGGAATAGATCGCAAGGCGGCTACACGATGACGTGGTCACCGACTGCGAAAGCCCTGTCAATTCTACTGAGCAACGTTGGTAGTTTTCTTTTTCTCGGTTTAACAGTTCGAGGTCATCCATACCACTGACTGAAATCTCTGTCGGGTATGACATTGCGTGACATCCAACAGTGAGCCTTTATTCACTTTGTTCCTGGCTGATTTTATTCACGAAGCTCCACTGTTTCTTTTGCTTTTCCTTCCTTCAGGTCATCTTCACTTCTTTTTATCTTATCATCACTCTGCCACTTTGTAAACTACTGTCAGGACAAGTGGCAATCAGGGTCACAATGTCCAAGAGTATAGCTGAAAGCTAAAAACGATGATGATGATCAGCGCTCCTAAAGTTCTCACATCCTTATTTCTTAGCCTAGCAATGTTGTTCGAGTGAATGATGCAGCCCCAGACAGACTACTCTTGTTTATCAGTTCCTGCATGGTTTGTGTTTCATGGAAGTACCACAGACGTACTTTTTGATGACTTAAGACTCTCTATCGAGCAGCAGTGATGAGTTCCTTACGTAGACGTCGCGAATTTAGATGCGTTTTCTATCTATCGACACCGTACACTTTGAGCCACTTCGTTCCGATTGGAGAGTAAGTGGGTGATGCAGATCTGACGGATAAAAGACTGCACCCCCCTCCATGATTGTAAATCACAAATCAGTGGTAAATAGTAGTTAGCCTGACGGATTACAAATGATACAAAATGCATTTTAGCAGTTTTTTAATCACACTTGATGTTCTTTTTAACTGCATTTCAGTTTTAGCTCACCGGTATTTCCCAGTAACTATGAAGTTATATTTCAACGGTTCTAGGCGGTTTGACTCAAACACATTTGTATACAGCATCTATTTTTACTTTGGATTCACCTGAACTGTTCTCAAAAACTACAGTTAAATCACGAGGTAAACATTCATTAGACTGAGTACATGTGCATGTTGTTAGGTTATTTCTTAGGCCGAATATTTTGTAAATATTAACAGCCCGAAGTGTTTGCTCTTGAGCAGACTCCACTCAGTTTACGGGGTCCATCATGTACTCTTTCAACAAACGGAAGTAATCATAGACTTGCTGATTTCATTCCCTCAAGTTAGTTGCCGTTATCTTTAACTTCCCGGCTAAAATCACTGATTTTTCAAACAATGTCTTGATGCCGATCCTTGATTTCTGATCGCCGCAAGATCGCGCAGACGAAAGAGACGGAAGGGATAGGGCATAGTTTATAACGTTTTATATCTTGGCTAACTTCAGTATACTTGTCTACACTAAACAAACAGCCGAGCTGCGAGTAAGGCAACATCTAGTATGGAGAGTTTTTCTATAGCTTTGTCGAATGCTTCATTAACTGCCTACTAAACATATAGATACGTCAAAGAGATTATTGTCTTTATTGTGGATGTCAACTGAAAACTAAGAAGCAAGAATACGTAAGCAAAAACAGGAAAACGTACAGCAACATCTGTGACACTAACACAGCAAGTGGTTTGTGCATTGTTACTGTCAGACAGCTCACAGCAGTGAACTGGGTTATTTTCTGTTTTCATGATGCTCCTAATCACAGACTATGTGGGTTACAAAACTTTCATCATGAGAGAAGAACGAACTATACAATTCGTACTTCCATCTGACCTGCAGCCAATCATTTTGGGTGCTCGGCAAATGGGACGCCTGATGAAAGACAATAGGTGTACATTACAAAAACTATTTTAAAGTGGTTGGTTGCAAGCTAGACTGAAATGTTTACTACGTACGAACTTCTGAGTGAGTGTGAATGGTTGCTGTCGTTGTAAATAAATTGTCATAATTTAAGGTGCACAACCCAGAAAATCAACCGAACATGTTCAGAAACCTACCATAGTATAATCAGTCGGCGAATGTTGAATTTCGAAAACTCAGATGACCTATAAAAAAGAAAATACGCAATTAGGGCATTGAGCTGAGCACAGAATTTGGTCAGTCAATGAATGTTTTAACAGAATACGGTCGATAAAACCATTATGTTGTTTGTACTACACAAGTTATATAGTGGAACTAGAAAAGGACACATAGGTCCACACAATTTACTAACGACTCGTTGAGTCGTATTATACCCTTCATTACTTATACATGTATGTACATATGTATATTTAGAGAACTTCAGCGGCTTTGATACAATTATCTGTAGTTTTCTCTATGATTCATTTCATACAATCCGGTTTATGCCTTCGGTATGGTTTGCTTGCAGTCCTGTTCACATATCCTCTGTTCATCTCTGTCTTTCATCATGTCACTAGAACAAACATAAAACATTTACAGATCTGAGAAAAATGCTTAGCCAGATGTTATTCTTGGGAAAGTTATCTTTGTTTTAAACCTAATCACCACCTCACAAACTCATTGTGTGTGGAGTACGTTGATGGGGAATATTGTAAATAACCACTTTGTGCCTGATTTCTATTGCAGACAGTCTGATTAAGATTGTAAACGGTCCCAAATAATTCACTGGTAATACCTTGTCAGCCTATATTATTGTTGATAAAGTGTCGGCAAGTTTTAGGTATTTGACTACTGGTTTCCCAATTAGATCGTTCACATTAAATAGGATGATCGCGTCAACAATGCGGTAGTCCTCTACGGCGTACTTTGGAACGCATGGAATAAACCATTACTTGGTTAACTTGTTTCTTTGTTCAGCCCGTGGTAGTTGGGTTATACATTTCTCACGTCAGTTGAGCTATCCATATCACTGTTGCGATAAGCGGTGACTCTAGTCATCATATCTACTGGTCAGGCCGATATCCATTAACAACTGGTGTGTAAACGCTGCACCGTAAATAGTTTTTGCTATCGGCGCGAGTGTTAGAATTGCGTTGTCATTGGCGTCGTTCACCAACCGGCTTGCGTCAGTCTATGCTTCCAAAGTCGCTGTATACACCGTTTTCAAAGAATCTGGCTTATGTCAGAATATCAGAGAGAACCAGAATCAACATTCTAAAGAATTTGTAAGCTACTTGTAGTTTGATCTGTTAGTATCATTTTACCCCTGACACACAGTCTTTATCAGGTCACAACTGAAATTTTTACATTCTTCCAGGAGGCACTCTAGTCTACTGACAGGAGTCCTCGCACAGAACTATTTTCTTCTTTTGATGCTTAGAAAAAACCATGAAATAAAAGATATCCTGCGCCCCAATGTTAACTGGTCGCTCTGTTCACAACGGATTTAGCTATCTAGCTAAAATAGACACAGTGCTTTCAGAAACCACAAAAGTCAGATTCGGTGACTAACCTGACAGTGCTTTGATGGTTTGGAAACAGAGTTGTAAGTATTATTGTTAACAGCATAGTAATATAATATTAGGCTAATTAATTTGAAGGCCGCACAGATATACGGTATTCCAGAACTTATAAGCTTGACTAAATAAATGTCTAAGTCATCAGCTTGTTGAATGGTTGTTAGACATTCTTAAACCTAGAAGAAGTGAATCACCAGGAAGTGGTCTTTGGAACATGTGAGAACTTATGCCAATACTTAAGGTGGTCGATATACTAAACACAAAATGTGTTCATTTGATGTCCAGTCATTATTCGTTAAAATACCCTTGGTTTAGACAATCGACTCAAAAAGTGATTAGAGTTTGATACAGCATTCTTTCACAAATGTACAAGTCTTTAAATCCGATACTTTTGAGTGCACTAACTGTCAAGTTTTATTTCTGTGATACTGGCCGTAAATATTTTGCCAGAATATCACCGAGAATTCACTGGATTCTCCGTTTGTTGATATCTTCATGACGAAAGTGGAACAAAGTGTGTCAGACACAATCAGTCAGGTTGTCATTTAAAGAGATTCCCGAATGAAGAAGCAATAATTGCAAAACATCGAGGTTAACGTGAAAAACCATTTTGGCTAATTTTGGCAGTCACTTCACATGAGAACAATAATTTATTACCGTTTCTGGTCGTTGTAATAATGAGAGAACCTGACAGAATGATGGGGCACGGTATACAAGAAATTTATGTGGACCGGAGAGTACCTTACCTTCTTCAGTTTTCACCGATTCAGCACAAACGCTGTCCAGTTCGGACGCTACTTTGTAG
The DNA here is from genome assembly GCA_013368495.1 of Paragonimus heterotremus. Taxonomy (NCBI): domain Eukaryota; kingdom Metazoa; phylum Platyhelminthes; class Trematoda; order Plagiorchiida; family Troglotrematidae; genus Paragonimus; species Paragonimus heterotremus. The sequence continues at coordinate 410,417 of LUCH01000020.1, read as the reverse complement.
ATCTACGAGAATATGCGCGGTCGAAACAATAGCAAAAAGAAGTATTCACTGAAGGGTGTGATACGTTTGAATGAATATCCTGACAAACACATCCGGCATCATAACCACTGGTGCGTCTACAAGAATGCCCAACTTACGGTACAGAAGAAGGCAATGTTCATTGGGTTGCCCTATAAACGCAAGAATCTAACGATAAATATAAAACGAACCTTTGAACTAGGTTCACGTCGGAGATATAACTCTGCGCAGCTGCTCCCCAGTGCGTTCTGCAGAAGTAGGCGATAACCACTTATCAACAGGCCCGATCCTGTTTCCTTGACAGCCACAGTTCGCTTGCTGCTGCCATGATATAAATATACACATATACTGGGAACACAAACAGACTGCTAAAGAAACGGGCCCAAGAATATCTAACAAACTGATTCAACAAACCACTACTTCATCCGGACAGAAACCGTGCACGATTCAGGTGAAGCACTGCACGTTAATCGCTGGGTGGTTAATTCGGACAGCCAAGGTAACTTCATCATTCCTTGTGACTACAACAAGCACCCGGGTGGAACTACTTAAATTTATCGAAGCTTTGCTAATCACCGGTCGTCGGCCACTGTTGTATACCCAAAACGCTACAACAGTTACATTACACATGTCTTGATTTTCTTAACCAGGTTCAAGGTGGCATTAGGAAGCCAGAGGTGGTCGTTCATTTGTTCTAGGTTAACAGTCAGTTTGACTTTCGTGTTACAGGTTTACGACCAAAAACTGTGTACAAAGTGAACTCGCCTCGCGAACTTAATGTTCTTTCCTTGTATAATTGAAATTGATAAAGGGGACAAATGGGTTCACATTAATTTACAGTTGAGCACAAAATCAGGGATTTTGTTTTTAAAAGAATGTACTGCATTCACACTGTGGTGCTACCAGGGTGTCACCAACTGCTTGCTGATGATCAACCCTACTCAGTTCTTGGGTACTGTAATTTGTTTTGATAGTGTCTGCTTTAAAAGAATATAAGTTCCGGAACAATTCAGTTCTCCCGTTCATTCTCATATTCTGCTCAGCCCATGAATAACTGTCTTTATGGTCGATAAAAATATCAAGACTCTTGTCTATCAGAGTAAGTCCAATGTCACAGTTGTCTGTTTCCTTACCCAAAGCAGTGGATGTTTACGTCGAACAATAAACTTATCGCGTTAAGACAGTGAGAAGTTCCTCAGACTAATTAGAATGATCTGCCTACAACAGAGGTCTAGCAGGCAGAAGTCACCTCGATGCAATCAAACCGATTTTCACAGCGCTGTAGGCCTAATTCCAAGTTTATCCTGACTTCTTCAGATGTAAGTTGCACCAGATGATCTCCAGTAATTGACGTGGTTTTATACAAGATCTCTCAGGCACTCCGATACGTTGTGTGTGTCAGATTATTGGCTATGACCACAGATTGTAAACTTAGGGTATGAGGTCGACCACAGTAATTTTCTCCACACTATATCTCCGTTTCTAACACTCCGGAGATGCAGTTATTGCTAACATGATAAAACAGGTCATTGACCAAGAAACGTTTCTGTTACAGTTCAGAGAAACGTTGGAACATATTGTTTAAACACTTTAGCCTGTCGATGAATCAGACACTCTACTGAGCCATGTGACTGGCTTGTGAGAGCGCATCCAAAAACACGTCCTCGTGATGCTTACGTTTACAGGTTGTAGTGAAACGTGTTAATCACATAAAGTATCGTTTATCTCAACATGCCATTTAACCACGTGATATTTGTACCTTCTTGGTCTCGTCTTTATGTAATGAACTGAGTGACTTATGAAACTGACCGATTAGAATGAGCGAAACGCCTACTTGTTGCAATGTGCGCCTTGCTGCTCCTCTGATGAAGTGGGCGGCGGCCAAGGCCACACTACCTTCTGGTCAGGCCCAAGGTCGTTCTAAGGATGAGGAGGCTGACAGTGAACCAGCTGAACAGAAAGCATTATCTCTGAACGCTAATACTGACAAAGGCAGCATCAAGGTAAACTGACTATGGTTGATTGTTCTTTGCGTGTAGTTGGGCAGCGGCACTATTAGTAGTGACAAGTTCAATGAAATTTAACAAACGTTTAAATACCTCAATACGCCATACACTGGGAAGACGTGTCCAGATTTGAGCGTGCTCCCATTATGAGAACCGGAAATGTTTTTGAAACGGAAACGGTGCCTGAAGCAGTACAAACATCTCGCGTGTGATTTGAACCTGGCAAATGAGATTTTATGCAATCCCGAAAAGGTCGCTGTTAATTCATAATCTTTCTTTCCTGAAACAACAAATTATTTTAACTGCATTACACCAGTATTTTGATTTGCTCCTAAAGTCCTTCTGAGTTGTGCTTGAACTAATCCTTGCTATGACCATCCAGCATATCTTTCAACATTCCTGACGCAGCTGTCTGTCTGTAATGATCTTTCTCCACATCATTGACAAATTTATTCATCATCATCGTTGACAGCAATACATCAGCGGTTCACCCTGATGCTTAATTGCCACACAACCACGAAGGAATAAAACCCATATGAGAAGAGAGTGAGAAAAGAAGGGCAGGGGAATGGACCTAACTACTAAAATTAGGTACGTCTATATTCAGACATACAACATCAAGGCGCCTACACCTTGCTAACAAACAACCGGGCTGTAAGTGAAAGTAAGGCATCATCAACAAGACAGCTTCCTTACGACTTTCACTGCTTCACCTCATTAAGTGTACTCACTTCACAGATGACTCAGACAAACAACAACAACATTCACGCCACTGAGCTCGGTTAGCCGCCATCTTACCTAACATCTGTGAGTCGAGGAGGACCCAATCCGGGAGATGAACCCGACCGATAATCGCCAACTCCTCCGTGAACGATTTCATTTCTGAAGATCACGTCTTCATCTGTCCACTTCGTACTTTGCGCCAGTCGGCAGCAACGTCAGCGAACAGTGCTGGGTGTGGCAAACCACTAGCTGACATCTTTAGCACATGGCCTAACCACCTAAGTTTGTGCAAACGTAAAGGGGGAACAATAGATCTCGTTTGACAATCGATGCCAAATACTAGCTTCCTAATCTTTTTGTTGTTTACTCGCTGGTGCCTCCCGATATGAACGAATGACGCAGATATTGGTGGTCGAGTACCTGAAGACGGTTCACGTCCTCTACCCTGAGCGGCCGGGTTTCGCTGCCGTAAAGTAATACAGCACCCACTGTCGCCTTATATACGTAACCCTCAAGCTCCACAGAAATACCTCTCTGTCGCCATAGGTGTCTTAGATTGGTGAACATCGTCCTAACCTTGGAAATAAGCATCTCTATTTCACTACCTACACTTCCACCACTGCCACTGATGCAACTTCCCAAATATAGCAATCGGTCAGCAACCTCCAGGACTCCATCATCTAACGATAACTCTACGTAATCATAGCAATTTCGCATTTTGAGGCTGCAAAGCGTATGCTGATGTACACAGTGAAGTGAAAAATAACGTCTAGCATTGTTTGCAATGCTCCAAATTGTCGTCAGCATAATCAAGACTAGAAAGTATTCCACCGGGTAGGAGGTCCAGGCTGGCATCTTGTGTCGTTCACTCATTAATTCGTCCGAAATAATTAAGCAGAAATTCCAAGTGTGGACAGCGCTGACGTAAGCTGCTCCTGGTGCTGAAACTGTCAGATAACACACCGTAAACCGTAACCTAAGCAGAAGTATGGGAATGAAACGCCGAAAGTATGTACACATACTTGGTGGGTAAACCCCTGTGTTTAAGCGACTTTGAAAGTGTAGATCGGTCCACCGAATCGAACGCATCTTTATGGTCGAGGGATACGGCGACTGTTATCCGGCGGTATACATGACGCTGCTCCAGAATCTGACGAAGAGTACAAATATGATCTATATATCCCTGCCCAGGGGGAAACACGACCTGTTCTTCGGTGTGCTTGCCCCTCAAGTTGTAACGAGTCGGCGAGGTATAACGGATGCCAGAATCCTAGAAATGACTGAGGTCAAATTAGTTTTCTACTGGCTTTCGCAAGTGTCCGTGATAACTCTTGAATATAGGAACTGTTATTGTATGACCCCAGCACAGAGGGAGGGTCTCCGTCGTCCAAACAAGATTAAACAGCTGAGTCAAAGCCTCTAATAACGATTCCCCACCTTCTTTGAAAGGTGCCGGCACGATATCATCTGGACCAGCAGCCTTATTTTGTTTGAGAGCCCAGAAGCAATTGCGAACCTCAGTCTCAGTGGATGGTTCCAAATCTACTGATCAGAGCGTTACATCACAAGTTTGGAGTGGCGACATGTTAGAAGCAGGAGGCCAGCTAAATTAACCCTCAAAGTGTTTCGCTCAACGCTCTAACCTTCCGTACTTATTATAAATTAGTGTGCTATCTGCCTGGCTGATAGCTTCACTGACAGACAGTCGTTTGGGACCGGTAGCACGGAGCAAATTGAAGAGTTTGCCGGTGTTCCCTGAGGCAAAATCGGTTTCCATTTCCGTACAATTTTCCACTAACCAGGCCTCACGATCAGCCTGCAGACTACGTTTTTATCTTCTTACGGATACCTCTTTTAGACTTATTATATGAACTACCAGGAGGAACCTTCCCTCTGGCTTCTAACAACTTCAGAGATGTCGCTGAAATCCAATGTTTGTTTAGCCTATGTAATCCTGTGCCGCATGCTACAGCACCTGCTTTCTGAATGGACTGTTAAATTTGAGTCCAGCAGCCATTAGTATTTTCGGAGTGAGTACCACTAAGGGAGCTTTCTAAGCTGGTTTGGTACGTGTGCTTTCCCGATGGCAAAGCCAGCTTCTCAACAGCTAAACGTTGATGTGGATGGGGTCATTGACCATCAAAAGTAAAAACGAAATGACAGCGTACCAACACGTGATCTGAATCTAAGCACGTGCTCCAATGAGAACAACATTCTTGAATGGAACCCCGCCACCCATAACTAACAGCGATGAGGACCATCTCAGACCATGCCTGAGTTGGAGCAAGCGGGCACCTATACTGCTAACTTGGCGAGGTGGTCGGGCTTGTGTACTGTTTTGATCCGGCGGGCTATGCTGACTAGGACTTCGGTCCTACCAGGTGCAACCTTTTCAGACAGGCCAAAGGGGAGCAGTCAGACAAAAATCAGTTACACTCATAAGATGGTATGTCGCACTTCCGACCGCGTAGGAGTGCTTAGGTGATGAGGCACGATCCTATGGGCATACAGCAGAGCTATTTTCATAGTTGCGGCACTGATGTCTTCCGTATCAAGGAGAAGGGGGTTAAAAGCGGTACCCTCAAACAAAGAGCACTCCGATCGCCCAACGGTTGACCGTGACTGCCGGTGTA
>LUCH01000020.1:314143-391996 GCA_013368495.1 Paragonimus heterotremus | reverse complement strand
TTGGTATTGATGAGTCAATACGAAGTGCTTGCATCTACCAGTTTTCGTGTTCTAATGGTGTTGTTCAAACTTCTGAAGGGAATGAACTGTTTCATATTGGTAATATCCTGTTTCCTCCGAGATGTGAGCCAACGTTCCTACTTCTATAAGCATTACGTGTATTGTCAGATATGTCGGTTGAACAGATGCAGGATTGTTGTGTGAAACTGTTATTCGGCATCCCACTAAGTTAGTACTTTAAACATTGTCACAGACTCAATCCACCTAATATTATGCGTGACTTCAGCAGAGCGTATCTATCATTCGTCCAACGCTACCACTCAGATATAATTATCCAAAGGGAAGAATACTTTGGTTCATCACTTGTTGCTTTCTCTTCTTATGTTGCGACTAACTAGTCTCTATAAAATCCTACTTTCGTGATTGTGCATATTTAACAGGCACAACTACTCAATTCAGTGTTTATCAATGCGCCTATGACTGTGATCTGCCTATACCAATTTCTTTCCACAGATCCCCTATACCACTGTTGTATGACAGGAAGTTTCGTTGTGAGTAGTATACTACTCACGAGTAAGCTGTACAATTAAACTATACAGTTAAGCTGTACAATTCAAACACACTGTTATGTAACTAGGTGATAACGGATATATGAACGCAGCCGTATGCAGATGATTTCACGGAAACTGATTCGTTCTTACAACATCATACTCAGCCGTTACAGAGCATCAGCATGAAGTATTCCAAGGTGTTAAAAGATGTGCTGCTACTTTAGATTCATACTTCTTCAACAAACTGTAGGATTTAAGTGTTTCTGGTGTGTAATCAAACGGCGCAAGTGGTGCTGATGTACAACCTATGTCCTATCCCGTGTACCTACCTAAATAATGGGAAGAATGTATTCAGGATTTTTGTCGCAGTTGTTCCAGTCACAGCTAACATTTGTTTTTGCTACCATTTTGAAAAATGGTGCCTGCTTTGGGTGCTCAAAGATTGGTTAGTACTTCCCACGTAGTGTTCCCAGAAGTTACATGAAAAATCGTTAATTACGACACTGATTTTGTTTTCCCATATGTGACATCACCGGAAGTTGCATGGTTCTCATCACTTGAGCAAAATGACACATTCGTGAATCAGATGCATTCAATTGCTGAGTCATTTACTTAATAAACATTAGTCATTCGGGTCGTTTGTTTCCAGCATAACTTCGTTCACTGCAATTGTACATTCACATTCGACTAAACGTCGATCCGGCAATAAGTGTTTGTTTCAGATCTACTGATCGTTTTTTTTATGTTAATAACATCTAAAACTACACTCAATTCTCTTTGATAGCCAGAATCCGAATGTAGCACCAATGTTTTTAGAGCTGGGGAAGTGTATTTCACTGGCACCTTATTCCTCCATTTCACTGATTCCATCATTGAAAATCCCTTAGTGGAATAGTTATCGTTTTTTGTTGTTCATTCTTTTGACTTATTTCACACAGCAGGTTTGAACTTCCTATCTCTATTGGCAAATAACTAGTGGTACAATTTCGTGCACTGTTGCAACCGGTAGTGCTGTAAACCAATAATGTACGCAATACTGTTTAATTACTATCTGCCTTCTCACTTTACAAAAGCGTTTATTCCAAAGCGACTATTGAACCTTTCGGTTTTGTGCAGATTATCTCCTCGGCGTTAGTGATATTTTTAGTATATTTGGAAAAAACATTGTTAACTTGTTTATGAGGATCTCTAAGCACTGTGCTAAGTACGGTGGAGTTTCGCGTATTTTACTGTCAAAATTTATGACCTTCAGATAATTCGCGATGCATGATAAACCTACGCTTTCTACTATTTTCGACCTCACACATACTTTCCAGGCTGAACTGTCTTATTTCACTTGCGTTGTTCTTATGAGAGTAAAAGCCTGTTTAAAAAACATGTACCAACAAAGTAACTACAATGACGTCGTAATTAGTGAGTTAGTTTCATTTATATACCCAGGTTCGATTATTTTCGGCACACTCGTGATCGAAGTAATTACGAGCTGCCAAAATGTTACGTAAAACATATTGGCGCTACTTACATATTTTCCACCATAAGTCTGTTAAACCATATGTATCAAAGTTAATATGGTGGCTGTCAAAGCCATAAACATGCGTACATTTACAAAAATATGAAGCGTTTGTTGCGAGCAAAAATGTGTGCACTGCCTTGTTAGATTATTATAAACACTGTCAGTGAATACATACACAGAACCTTAGGACCAAATATTGAATGCTTTCCGGTTGCGTTAATCGATTCAGTTGTCTAGTCATTTGCCCAAAATGGCCAGTGAAGAAATCGAACAACCAGTCTGTCTTGTGAATCGGGATAAACAGTGTCATTTAATCATATAGTTTTCTGTCCGTAAAGTGATAGAAATGACAAGATGATCAAGTCGAACAGACACAGCAAGCGCATTAACATCACATTCATTTCGGATCATAAGTTTGTCAGAAACAACCAAAGTTCAGTTAGATGAGATTAATTCTCAGACTGCTGACTACAAACAATATCCATGATGACAGTTTACCACGGCAAATAGCTTACCTACATACATATCATTTCTAGTTTCACCGCTCGGTCTTCGTTTGATCATCTTAGTAACGTTCTCTTCTAGGATATTCTGCGTCACTGTTGAAGTGATCGTTGACCTGAGCCACATGACTCAATGGTCAGGATCAGAACCATGATGGTACTAATGATGCCCAAATACAGTATTGCGTCCAGCACACTAGGATTTTCATAAACACATGAGTTTGTCCACAACGTTCATGTTATCAAGTAGAACGTATATCTGCGCAGCTACCATCCACGTAGATATCAGATCATTTTTCTCTTTAGATTTTGTTGATAATCACAAGGACTGACGAAATAATAAATTCGAGGAGCTATCACTAATTGATCACTAGTTTTGTGCGTTCTTCTGTCAAGGTACAAGAGATAACTTGTTGGACGCTGTGCTTGTTCATGCACACCTTACAGAAAGTACTCGCATGTGTTCAGCTTCGGTGTCCATACTGTATTTTAGACACAGTCGTAAAAACGTGTACCCCAGCAGAACTAAAAAATTGTGTCTTATATCGTAAGTATTTGTAACCAACACAGATCATCTATTTTCAAAGTTTTCATCAAATTTACGCTTGTCTAAACTTCAATGAACCAACCACGGTTAGGTGTTAAATCCTGTGGTCTTCGAATAATTGGTAAAGTTCACAGTATGAACAGTATGTAGGGACGCAATTACAGCGGAAAATTTTGTGTTTCCCCCCGCGTAGTAATCTGCTAACTCAACACGGAGTGACAAATATAGGGTGCCGTCATTTGGACGATTATACGTATGATAGATCTTCATGTCGTCATTGATAATGAAAGCTGTTATCCATTGGCTATTGTTTAGAATCATATCAGGTATAGTTTGTGAATATGTTAAAATTCCTTCGAGTTCTGCTTGAAAAATATAAGCATAGTCTCATGCAGTACACGGCCACCGTAGTCAGGGTTACTTCAGAAATTAACCTTACACCTAGATTTTACGTCGCTAACTATTATATAGACAACGCCAAACAAAACGCTTCCACAGATTCACCATACACTGAAGTGAAGTCATTCTCCTACTCCGCAACAAACTCAGTAACACTGACATTTGACCGAACGTCATATCTCTCAGGATGGAGTGAGGTGTTATGTTGGCAAAACAGATCAGGACCGTCTGGATGTATGAAAATACTATTGGCTTGACCTTTGAAAATTTGGACCCCATTTTAACTGACAGATCAATAACACCCACTGAGTTCAAGTCGCATTCTCCTTGATTTGGTTAAGTAGTATGATAGCCCTGGCTATAAGACTGATTCAGGCAAAATAATTGTACATTGGATGGTTTGTTGGAGCTATTTGCTATGTATAAAAACAGCGTACAAATTCAAATGATTGACTTCCAACTGTTTGGTAGCATACATGCAGCCCGGAAATCAGACAAACATGTGAACACGGAGGATGTACTGGCTAGATCAGCATGCAGACTTGCCAGACTTCACAATTCATATGCCATGCTGATAAATGTTCTGGAACAAGGTTGAAGTCAAGTAAACCTGTGGATTTATTGCCTGTGTCATGGTCCAAATTTGTAGTGAAAATACATCACAGCAGCTTCTTTTGAAAAATTATGAGCCCTCTCTCCGTGTGCATTTATGTAGCTGCCATTAAAAAAAAACCGGAAGTAGAACGTCTAGTCAAGGTTTACTCGAGTATAGTTTATGGATGGCAGTGATAGAACTGACATTTTTGTCTACATCTCGCCAAAGAGACGTCAAAATATGTGCGCTTTTACAAAGCACTCAAAATCGTTCTGTTTTCACCTTCTTTCTGATCGGAAACGAGACGTTGCCGCTACAAGCATTGATAACATTTATGACAAATTCTTTAATCATTGTATCTATGCATTCAGATTAGAACAGTGATCTGGAACGGTATTGCACCCAGGCCGTACGTTAAAATTTATCTTAACCGTACGAATGAACTACATTCAACACAATTTTCCAACTGATTCTATCCATTTTTCTGTTTATTTTTAGCAAAAAACTGTTATTACTATATTCCAGTGTTGGTGACAATAGCTATTGGACAATTGGACTGAAACCGGATCACGCTTGGACTGATAGTGAAATACACATTCCAATCAGTCTCTATCAAAATGAAGCACTAGTCTCGAGTTTTGTCGTTGCTAGAGCTCGTCGGTAGTGCATACCCTTACCACGAATGGAGCTAAAACTCCGGTCACGTTTTCATGGAGTAGTTTTGTTTACCACTGCGCCATTGATCTCACATTATGCATGACTGAATCATCATACGTAAACACTGGTCCACATTCGTTTATGAGTAGTGATCAGGTTGCCCGATCGCCTCGAGAGGAGACAACAACTGTCCTATGAACTCTAACCGACGACCTCGTGATTAGGGTTTCTCTCTCAATCTGGAACACAAAAATCAATAATTTGTTCACCGATATTTCTATCGTTGATGATGACTAGAGTATTTTGGTGATGCACTACAGATCTTCCTCAACAAGAGAGAAAACGAAACCTAGTGCTTCCTTTCAAAGAGGACTGATCAAAAAGTCCACGAGAATGCGAAATCCATGATTAATTGCATATAATGTCTAGTTCATATGAAGTCAAAATCTTTTACTACCCATTGCCAATTTATATATATATACGTTGATCGGACTCTAGACACAGATTAAAAGAACTCTTTATCTACAATAAAACTGGTTGTTCTGTATTCCCGCCTTCAGTAATTCGATCGATGTATCGCGCACAGTTCCAGCCTACTTGTCCGACCTTAGGGTATTTTGTGAGAAATAGGTCCAGGGGGTGAGCCAACGAATGTCTTCGTGGAATGCTTCGGCAACTCAGTACGCACTGTTTCCTCGATGATAGGACAACAACGGGAAACCAACTGCCGGGCATTCAAGACAATAGTTAGCAAAAATACAGAAGAGCGTTAGTTGGTAGAGAGTAACACCAAAGATGACGTTACCAAAATGTGGTGAAGAGAATTGGAGGGTTTTCTAGTGAATTTGTCCTTTACAGATGTAATCGGTAGTGAAGTTTCGGGGATTTAAATTATTTCAAAATTGAACATCACTGACACCTGATCGCAGCCTTCGCATTCAGACAAGCCTTCCGGCTAGCCCACTTCGAAAGGAAGCACTAGACTCGAGTTTCGCTCTTATTAGAGTCCATCAGTAGTGCACATCCATGTCTGAATCGGAGTTTGCGCCCTGACCCTCATGCTTGTGAGACTAGCGTGTTCACCACAATGCCTGCAATCTCACAACATGCATGACCAAATAATCAAATCCACACCCTCAACCACAACCTTATTTGGATAGTGTTTAGCTTGCACGATCATTTTCTAAAGACAGTGAACAGGATCACTCTGTTCGATCCAATGGATGACCTCGTGATCAGGACTTTTCAATTAGGTTGAAGTTAGTGTTTTCAATGAGCCAACTGAACATTATTGTTAACACGAGCAGTGGAAGGTTTACGGTCACATTCGATGAAGAAATCTGATAAAATCACAGATATATTGACAACGGCATTCAAATAGATGCATTAGTAGTCTACCCTTGATTAAGGGTTCTCCATGGAGAAAACTCGATCCGTATCTGGAGCTCGTTCAGCCTTTCAGATCACGATGTTCAAGAACTGTTTCTATTTATTGAAAGTCGGTTCGTGATTCAAGGGTTTATTTCGTTGTGACTGCAGTTAAAAATCGAATATTTTGACAATTCAGATGACTGTGCATAACACCACAGTTGGGCTGCTTTGAAAACAATTCGTTTAGTTGTCTGACCGTCGTGTTTTCGTCAGCACATTGGATGAAAATTCCTAAGAATTTATGAATTGTAGTTCGGCTGACAGGCTCCACTGGAAGTCACCGATACAATGATTCGATACGTGTCGTTGTTGAATAACCTCCTGGTCTGAGAAACACTGACTTATCATCGCAAACCAGACAGTGTAGTCAACTACACGAAGTCATTTTCCAGAATCAAAACAGATTGTGATAACTGACCAGTGTTTATGATCGAGCAAATCACCATTCACACACAACTATAACTAAGAATTCATATATGATAAGTCGGTTGTAGTTACTGTGAAGTCGACAGCGTAGTGGCTACCACAACTATCTTACAGGGACAAGGACTAGAGTTAGGATCCCCACCACTGCAGGAATATCTAATGCTAAAGTAAGCTAACAAGAACAAAATTTGAATCTGGCGCGTCTTTTTAAAAGCGGCGACTGAATGTGGAAAGTATGATCGAACACGAGTGGGTCTAACATTAAAGCATCACTCAGTTTGAATCAACAAAAAGAATAGCAAAGTGTAACTCTCAGTCCTAGTGGACAGGTTGCGTTTGAAGAATCGAAATACTGTTGGATAACCGTTTACTGTAGACTAGACAGAATGGAATTTCGGTCTTGATGCTCTGAACACATAAATATGAGTTGTCTATTGCAAACAAAATAAGCGGCTTTAACAGTTCCGTGTTGTTTATAACTTAGTGCATATAGAATGCACTAAAGTAGTGTATTTCATGTACAACACTACAGAAACCTTAAATTAAGCTGCTTTGGATTTGTTAGATGTCATACATTTACGGTGCTCTTGAATAAAGTTTGTTGTCTAATCGACTGTCTTGTAAATTTCGTGGCGCCGTCAGTAAAAGAATTGTCTACGGTAAGAAGTACTGTTAATTTCACCCAAAACTATATCGTTCTGAGCCATTTCCACAGTTTAACAACATGCAATGCACTGGTTCCAGTAAAAGTGCACCAGGGTAATGCAGAAGGACATTTATCATACAGCTTCACTTACCGTTGACATCGGAATAACGAACGCTTGGAAAAGCTACTGTCTTGCCTTAGTAGTATAAGGTATTTGATTTACTGCACATTCTCGAGTTTATCCTCTAGATCACTTTGGTGGTATTTGATGTCTTCGTAAACTCAAACAGTGCAAATTCAAAAAAACGGTTTCCAAATTGAACAAAATTTATCGATAGAAGTAGGGAGAAATAGTGTCACAAGTGCATGGGAGCACAGCATCTCCGAATCACTTGCCAGTGAGTATTAACTGAAACCTCATTCATAAAACGTTGGTGAATCAAGGATTCAGCCTCTCCGATACAGTTCATAGTCTGAGCAAATTAGTTGACGTTGATAAAGAATCACATCGCAAAACTGCAAGTATTAGTATGTGAACCAGTTATAGAACATGGGATAAAATTAAAACCAACGTAAATATTTGTTTTGATTGTTAAGACAAAGTCGACTTCAAGAAGTACGAGATATTAGATGTGTTAGTGAGCTTCAAAAAAGGGGAAAAATGGCCTCTTCCGATTACACTGAGTTACATAATCGAGTTATGTTCGAACTTTTGTTCACAACTGCGTCCACTAAACGCATATGGGAACTTAGTGCAATCGTTCACCTGTCTAAACCAGAGGTCCAGTAAGTCATGCACACGACTTATACAAAAAAAAATTTACATATCGCCAACAACACGTTCCGTTACACAATTCAAACTTAATCAGTGCGTGCTCGCTAGTTTCGGTTACGCCACACAGTTCATGTGTATAGTGTGTTATAAGTCGGTTTGATCAATGACATATTAAATGTGTAACACTCATGTAAACGGCGACTCCCGTACATTCAATTTCTCTCACAGTTATCAGCTTTATTTTGAATCTCAGGTTATTAAATTTAGATAATGTGGAAATACGATGAAAACCATGAATAACTATTCTATTACGCCAGTCACTTACCAAAATGTTTCATCCATTGAATGAAGAAAGGACTTTTTCCAACGGGAGTCATCTCGTTAGTGGGCCACTGTGAACAATGAGAATTTCGTCAAGCTATTCTTTAAGTTGAGAAACCGTTTTCTGTAGCCCGCGAAACGTTCAACATTCCACACACATAGCCATCAAGCAGTTGTTTTCCACCCAATCCTTCCGTTCCCCTCTCTCCCCGTTTTTATCAAATAACCTTGCCCCAGCACTCTATTGGACGTATCATAGATTTAGGGGGCCCGAAACGATAAGCCAGCAGTTGTCGATCATAGGTGGACCAAACAACAGCCACGTTTGCTGCCGCTGGAAGAGCTTTTGAGGTATTCGAGCAAGACCAAAACACGGACAGACTGTGGAGAGACTCGTATGGGCAACTGAGTAACTAACCATTCTATGCAATCGAAACATGGACGAACTGCGTCTAGTTTTTCACCTTGGTATAAACTACATTATACATACCAGATTGAAATTACCATTGATATACTCACTTTAAACGGATATTCCCAATATGTAGAGTATTCTTGCTAGGGAATGTGTTAAACAGGTTTCGACGGTGTATTTAAAACGTTTCAGTTATATGAATTGAAAACAGTACGAACAAGTTTTAATGTCCAACACTTAAAACACCTTGAGTTGTTCTCGCTGCAGAAACACTGCTGACCAAAACTACCTGAACTGGCTGAAATTTAAAGTATCGCAGTTTTCTCAAAACTTCATTCCATTTCCAATGCACTGGTCACTAGGATCGATGCAAAAGTTTGTGCTCAAAGGCACAACATGTGCACAAATTGTGATTCACTTGAGGCTCATTCGTTGTGTGTAAAACTAGCACAGGCAATGTTAAACAGGGTCATGAAACTTGGTTTTCGGTGTACTTGTATTCTTGTACAGTCAGTTTTAACAAGCTGTTTTCACTTGAACGAGAATGAGTTTAATGAATACTTCAAAACATGAAATGATACTAAAACGGTACGTTCATGGGGTACATGTTTAAAGAAGCATAACAGTCTTGTAGGGCGTTTTCGGAGGCTAGATTCCCCTTTAATTGACTCCGTCTCGCTCCGTCCTTTGACCTTGCGAGACTACTCGCTTGTCATTATTCTCGTAGCCCGCATGGTAAGTTCGTCAGTTTGTCTCCCTCACTCAGTGATTTTCACTCACGTGCCCGTACACCCGTTGTTGCCCATCAATCAATTTCTCTACTAGTCCTGTGATTACGGCCTTCACACGGATCGCGGTGGCACTGTCACCAACTAATCGATCTGTCCAAAGGCCGGGTATTTAGATACATATCATACCGATCCGAACATATTTCGTGAGTTTGTCCTTGCCTGTCTGTCGCTTGTGCTTGCAGTCGCATACGTAGACACTCGGCGGTTTATTTTGGCGAATCGTTGTAATTTATCCGGGGAATACAAACAACTTGAGGTTTAGTCAAAACAGTGTTTCACTTTGAGGCATACTTCATGCGTTTGATCATACTGTGTATGTTAATAGTAACATGTTTCCAAAGACTTGATTTTTTCTGATATACGATGTCATGGGTATACGTGCTCTGTTCAACATTCTCCGGAAGAACGTGCAAGCCTCAAGCATCCCAGCAGAGTTGGTCATTTACTGGTTGAGGAGACCGATACAATCTGAGAACAGCAAAACTAAGTCTACTTCTTTTTGACCATAGTTTTGGTGAGCTTAGTAATTTCGTTGTGTCATACATTATCATACAACTACAATTATTTAACACTCGAATTCAGGCACAATGCGATTGTGAGTTATAAGATATCAATATAGGATTGGTCGAAGTAATGCTGTAAGCGAAGCAGTTTTATATAGAGTTAAGACCTTAGGAATGTGCTTCTGATTCACTTCATGTTGAAAAAGGCCAATAATAGCGTGTAAGATGTCTTGCGCATTGACATTTCGTTCGCATCTCATTGGTTACTTTTGCGAAATTAACTTACAAATTATATAGTGTGGGTGCAAGCAGCTAGGCAAAATCGATCTAGTCATGAAACAGTCAATCAGGTGACCAAAGTGGAAGCAGTAAGATGCAACTGAAGCGTACTGATCATCAAGAACATGAATAAAATTGCTGTGGGTCAAATGGGTAATAGGAGTCCAAAGAGAGAGAGATGGTTCGAAACAATGCAAAAATCCATACAGATTAAGTGGAAAGGTTTGGGTTTAGAAAAAAGAAAAATACGAAGGTAAAATGGAATCAAAGAGTATTAGTTGCATTTTTACCAGCATAGCGCAAGGCTAGTCACCAAATGTTTCTGGGCGCACAAGGTGGGATTCATGTTCTTGATGATCAGTACGCTTCAGTTGCATCTTACTGCTTCCACTTTGGTCACCTGATTGTTTCATGACTAGATCGATTTTGCCTAGCTGCTTGCTCCCACACTATATAATTTGTATGTTAATTTCGCAAAAGTAACCGGTGAGATGCGAACGAAATGTCAATGCGCAAGATATCTTACATGCTATTGTTGGCCTTTTTTAAGTTTATCAGTGGGAACCAGCGTTTCACTTCATGTTGTATGCCAACAATCGAACAGAAACCCGGCGTCTTCGATCGCGAAACACTTAATCGCAGCAGGTCATGTGGTTGACCCTGTCACTTCGTTCATGGTCCTATTGCGCAACCACAACCCTAGGCTGTTGGCGTTCTCTGAGGCATTGTTGATCAAGCGTCACGCACCGGTCCTTTGTTGGCAAAACGTGCTGACGCAATCAATTTCGTTACCGTGGCATTGAACCCAGACTACTCCCATGTTGATGTTCGTTCATTTCACTATTTTGTCACCATGCGTTTAACCTATATAACTGAATGTTTTATGTATTCGACTGATGAGAATAAACGAAATGCTTGCATCTCGCAATGTATGTCTTCTTGCCGTCTTGATGAACTGGATAAAGGGAACTCAATGTTTCATGTTGTTGTGATGAGAAACTGTGGGTATAAAGGACAAACGGCTAAGCATTTTCGATCCACATCAACGAGACTCGGTGCAAAATGCTACTCCTATCGAACAGTCCACCAAGCAAACTTAATTGAACACTCAACGTATTATTTGCAAGAGCTCACCTATACTGCATGCACGTGTCTCTTGATCATTCTGCAATTCACAGCAAATACGTACTGTCGTATTGGATTACTCGAGGCGTGAATCTGACTTGACCTATTCAAAGTGCACAGGCTTTTATAGAACCGACACATCATATCTTAGGCACAAGCTGCTTAGAGAGAAACACGTAGGTATGATCTATGCATAGATGATTGCAAACTGGAACAAACGTGATGTCAACTACGGTGAGACAAGAGACACAGGTCACTGATTGGAACTCGCAATGAGTACTTGTGAAAGATAACTGACCTAAATTACAATTCAATGATACAGTGTAATTAGGCTCATGCACAAGTGACTTTCATCTTACCATCGAATGACAAGCAGGATGTTTACTCTCGCATTACAAATTTTCACCGCAGGTTGATATTGAGCCGGACAACATGAACCTCCTATTTCCGTCACAGAATTCCACAGTACAGCTGAAACTTCCAGATAGTAATTTCATCTGCTAGTTATACGTCAACAATGTGAGGCGTTTACTCAAACAAGTATTGGATTAACGATCATAAGAATATTACGCATTGAGCATCCTACACGAATTTTAGGTTTTCATTCATTTCTCGTTAAGTTAACATTTTAATGGTACATACTGCATTAATTGGTTTCAGGGGTACTCTTATTGTCCCTGTTGACGTGTATTTTTTTAAATGCGGCCGTCAGATTATCTTCTTGAGGACCGCTGAGCCCTTCAAAATGAACACACCTTTAACAGTTCTCAATAATGAATATCTATAGTTATACACAACAAAGACAAGAACAGGGAATGAAACAAAAATTTATGACGGCGTAGTTGCTCACTAAACCTCTGGGCAAAACATACGTTGAAGGTTGGAACTAGTTGACCATAATTCTTTCCGTAAGACTTGTAACGAAAATGGTGGAACGGACAGATAGTGTGTGTCAGCACACCATTCTTAGGTCAGTGCGCTGCCGAATGTTACTTACAGCATGTATACACTCTCGCAGGTATACCAGTAAACAAATGTATCAGACAATTCGTACAGCCAAGTAGCGAAACAACTGTCAAGTACGATGGAACCATTTTTGACGAGCTGTTTCTGTGAGGTGTCAATAACGTTCTGTTGACTAAAGTCTAAGTGTCCAACTCAAAAAACTAAAATGACCATGAGGGATTCAGTGAAACACACAGATACTGCCAAACCACTTTGTTAATACGACCTGAGTTGCCAGCCCCCCATAAGAGTCACCTGCTCAACGTTAGCCGACTGGTGTTATAGTGAAGGGTGCTCTTTTTAACAGAATACTACTGTATTCGAAAGATTTTCGACAATCATGTTCGTATACTGCCCAGATTTTATTGTCATATTATGAATCCTTTGGTGTTTGGATGCAACTTCTACCTGGTTACTTTGGTTTCGTGCTGATCATCGTCCTCACTCGTAAGATGTCATCACTATAGACGTCCACAAATTCCAAACCTCGGGGTATTTAGTCCATAAACCTTTGGAAAGTCTTGGAGGCGGTTCGTAAATCAAATGACATATGTATGAATTCATAGAGTCCAAAGAGAGTGATGGCTGCGGTCTTTTGCATGTCCTCCGGGACCACGGGGTTTGAAGGTAGGCTGGAATCAAATCTATCTTGAAGAAGACAGTCTTCCGGTTCAACCCGGGTGAGAGTCGCGAAAATGAGGAACGGTGTATCGATCTTGACAGACAGTGTTGTTCAAGATACACCACTCACCACAAAGAAACCAGTCACCCGTAGATCTCCTAGGAACCGTGTGCAGAGATGCACCGTAAAGATTCAGTGAAGTTTAAACGTTAGCAAGTGACAGGTGGGGCTCAAACTCTGGTTTGGCTACTTTGAGTTGCTGTGGTGGCAAACAGCGGACGTCTTCTAATGTAGGTGGCCTTTTGATAAGGATATAGTGAAAACATTCGGATAAAGCAGTAACCTCTAACTAGACGGATTACAGAACAGTAGAAATGGTCAAGAGAAGGCTGTAAAACTGCTATCTGGTATGGCTGAATGCAATACAGCCGAAATAATTGATGTGGCCTTGTTATGTGCACGCAAAGCGGTCATGCTGTCGGTCAGTTTTTGACTACTGACGCCACTAATTAATCCAGCGAAGGATAAAGATCAATTCTGACGGTCGACTGTTTTACATCCACAACCGTAAATCTTCAAGTGAGCCAACACTTAACGCTGCTATCAAGACCGAACAGAGTTTTGCCGATTGGCTGTCTGTAGTGTGTACAACACCTGCTACAGGTTACGTTTTTTTAATCTTTTTGGGGGATAACAGCAACTCCTGCGCCTTTGTTAATGAGAAACTTCAGGAGTGCGAGACGGTCTAACACACGGGAGAGGCAACGATCCTCATCATTACTACCTGGCCTTGGTGTTTCCTGACAGAAAATTACTCATAAGATAACTGCACAATCTGGTACACCGAGCCGCTTTAGAGCCAGATCGCGATCATACTAACACATTTTGATCGTTTGGCCGTCTGTTTGAGCGACTTCTGGATCAGCAACGACATGGCCGTTGTCTCCACTGCGTTGTCGGTTGTTTGTTGATGGTTAGAAGCTGCGCAGTTATGTCAAAAATCTGTTGTTTTAATGTTTCCAATTCCGTCTCCCAACTATGGTTTGACCCCAAGTTTGGTAAGTATACATGAGAAACTGAACGACTTTGCTTATTCCCATATAACTGGTCAACCAGCTGTTCTAGGTTATGTGACGGTGTGTCCTGAACTATAATCGACAATATTTTTCAAATGTTGTCCAACGGATTTTTATGTCGCTTCACGACTAATTGATCCATTAGCCTCATGTTTGCTTCTTACTGGGCCGTGTCGTAGAGGAGTTAGGAAGGAGCACTGTCGTCCAGCTCCACTTCTGCAGGAGTTTCCCGCAGAGTTCATTCACCAGTTGCTGCGGTTCGTCCTATGATCACAGTCTTGAAAGTGTCCCGATGGTTTACACTGGGTCGTGCATCGTTAACCTCGGCGGCTCCGGTAGCGACCTGCGGAGAAGGTTTGGCAACTATGAAATTGTACATAGAGTTTTGCTGCCAGATGCGTCGGAGATGGTAGATAGTTTTAACCTGACCAAACCAAAGTCTGGGATCACAACTACCAAATTCAGGAACCTTAACAAAACCTGCAAGTTTCAAGGCACAGGAATCTTGTTCGGAAGCAATCACGTTAACGAGAAAAAAACAGTCACACAAGACAAAACCTGCTCAAATGAAAAACTGCTTAGGAGTATATGAGAGGGAACCTTGTTATAAGCGGATGATAAGAATAACAAAGATCTCGTCAATAATGTAGTGGAACAACGGAATGGTTCAACAACGTTACAGTGTCATGTACAACGACTCGGTAATTGTTCACTACAGATTCTACCACACCAGATATGATGCGGATTGGAAAAAGTTTGACTTTGAAGAACAGGGAAATTCTAGCGAGTTCGCTTCTTGTAGTGTGTTGAAAAGGATGCTGTTACGATTAGACCATGACAAGAACGACTATATGGAACAAGAAGGTAAAGCGCCCGAGGATGATGTGTTGTATCAAATCTAACAATTGACGTAGTTTATATGTACAACAACCGTAACAGGACTGAAAATAGTGTGTAATGAGAGACTAAAACAGTGCTAGACTGTACAGGTTAAATTCACAATGGTCACCACGTTCTGTACGTTGCGAAGCTTCAAATATTACTATCAGGGTAAAACGTCCGTTTTGGGTGTGGACAAGGTTGAAATAGGAACAACTAAGACCAAGATAGTTGTAAAACATGGAAAAGCTTTTTGGTAAACAACGCGTTGTGTTACACGATCCGATAAGCTGAATCGGCCGTTTCAAGGAGTCGCTGTCTGGCTGCCTTGAAATTTTGACTGGACCAGTTTAGACTAATCAAAACTTTTAAGATGCCTCCATCCTACAAGCACCATCAACAAAGTATGGTTTTGTAACTACAGTTCTGATTGTGACGAAATCATGCTCCTTAATCCCTCAAGACAAACGTTTAATTACTTGATCCATACCTTCTGATGTACACCAGGAAGAGGTGGTTGAATACACAGGCTTACGGATAAGTAACAGTGGAGGTAGATGAAAAAAACCTGGACAGCACTCAAAAGTGACTGTACATTTAAGTGTTCTGTGGACCTTTCCGTCATCTTCTTTAGAACAGAAGTACTGGTTTTGAGTTTTGCACTCTGGTCACGCTTTCAACCGGTAACGTATTAAAACTGCGCCACTGACCTGACATGCAGCACGATTGAATTATCCTAGGTATGCCATTTCCTAGTTGTCTCAAAAAACTCTATTGCGTATCGCGAGCTATATAACCGTGTAGCAATGAGTGTAGGCAACCCACGACACCCTGCAGCTTTGTAAGCCCAACCCTATGTCATAGAGTCTCATTTTAAACTAGTATTCTACAGGCTACAACTAAACACCATTTCTTATTCAATTTTGCATGTAATCACTAGGGCCCAATATACTGTCTGGCTGGATGCACCATTGAAAGCAGACGGTTTTTTCTTAATTCTGAGAATTACCTGCACAAATCAAATATTTCGTACATATTTCTCTTTACTTCTTCGCACCAACCGTACAGACCCATATGAAAGATTTCCACCATTCAGGTCAAATGCAACCTTACAGGCCGGTGCACACCATTTAGATTACATGAAAGCGCCTATAAACAATATATATTGGGCTTAATTTATGTGGTTATTCTGGCTGTCATTTTGTCAGGCTAGAATCGTGCTGTGTTATTTTGTTCGTAAGCCCATTATACCAGTCTACAATCATCAGACGTTGCCGTTCATCCACCGTTTACAGTGTAAGTAGGATTGGTGAATATCATCTGATATATTTTGGGGGACAATTCACCTAAAATTTTGGTTTTTCTCTTTCAAACCTAAAATTTCCTAGTTGTTCCAAATTCGTCTACAATCAGTTTATCTTAAAACTGTTGTTGTCAAACTAGCAAAATTGAATATCATTATGCATAATGTGAAACTCAATTTCACATTTCACGTCACTCTGCTCACATGTTTGCAGCAGTTTGCCTTTCATTTTTAATTTAACGTAACTAGTCTGTTCGCAACGCTTGTGCTTATCCCCAACCGTTTGATGTCAACATTTATTTCTTTCCCGTACACTCTTCATCGGTCATAAACAATTTAACCGTATCCAAATTTATTATTCATATTCTGATTCCTAACACAATCTACCACATTTGTTTATATGTGTAGAAATAACGCACTACATTTTTTACCGCTGAAATTAACTGGACGGTTTGTCACGTTTCTGCTGCACTGTTATATGCGTTTGTAAACCTGGTCGTAAGTTACTGTACGTTTAAATTGTTTATTATTGTAATTGTAGAACCACGTTCGATAACAGTATATATATTTACGTATAGCCTTCTGCCCTCTGCCCATTTTAAGATATATATATATATATACATATATCCAGCCCAGACCGTGTGTAAGACTAGAATACCTGAACGCATAATTCGTATCTTCTTGCGAGTTAACACGTAATTAGTCTGAAAGATATCTACAATCTGGGTCGCGATAGCTCTGAGTTACTGAAATGGGCGCTTGATTAACTAAAATGACCAGATTGGTTTCCTTTTTGATCCTACAAATCTGCTACATTCGACAAAATATTCTACCCTCTATTGATGGAAGAACTTTGTAGAAGTTCGTCTGTCAGATCTTTTGCAGCCACTGGCAAAGTGATGTTTAGTTTTTTCTTTTGGTCAGCTCTTCCTAGCAGATTTACTTCGACAACATTTCAGTGACGTTAACAAAAATGATAATGAGCTCCTTGGGTGTTTCGAATTTTGAAAATATCCTCGTCGTGACTTTGATTAGCAGAGCCAGCATTATCTTCCGCAAAACTGTAAGTGGTAAGTTAAAATAAAACCATATCTTGCGACCTGAATTCTATGAGGCAGCCACACCATTTTCTAACATTGATCACGTCATTTTTGTGTGAATCGCAACCTCTCACTCTATTCTCATACGGATGTTCAGACTTGTAGAACTGCAGTTTTATAAATTTCCAGTATTACTAATTGTGTGTTACAATGGCACTCAACTCAACGTGAGTTTCACAGCCGCGTTTAGAACTATGTAGTGTTACTGTTTTGATATGGCCTCTTTAATCCAAAGTTTCAATGGGGACCTCTTGACTAAGAGATATCACACTTGAATCACGGCAATCAAAGGCGTTTGTAAGGTTGCCTCTGGCCGAAGCAGTACTTCCTTACTTTGCTCACCTAACAGCGAATTCCACTTGAAGTTATTATTCTTTGAACAAAGTGATTTTAGTTCGGGTATAAGGGACTATTCAGTAATCTGATCTACTGAATTTCAGTCATTCGTACGGAGCAAGCTGACAAAACTGGAGACAAATAATTTGCAGTAGTTGGAGATGGAAAGGTTATCTTAAAACCATACTGATTTCTTCAGGGTCGTTCCAGCGATCAGGTAAATGTATTTTCTTAGGATTTGACGGCATCCATCTGTTTCTGGACACAAGTCATCATTGTTCCTTTCAAACGGCCCCATAGATTTCGTTTGATTTTGAAGTTAATTCCAATGCAGTTGCGAAAGGCAAACGCAGGATCAGTAGTTTCTTGATACTCTGTTGACCTGTGGAGCGTGTGCACAATATAAACATGCTACAGTCGATCCCATTTCTCAATCACTCTTGGCATACTTGTCCCAGAATCTTCCACCACTTTTTATGTCTTGTTGACATAGCTTCTGCTGACCTAACTTTTAATCACGTGACGTTTACATACACCTGTTTGTTGTAAGCCTGGTCCTGTCATAGGTTTGAACCAGTGACCACCGTAAAACATCCCATCATCTTTCATTCAGTTCATATCACCTAGTCATCAGAAAAGTCTCTGACTGAACAAACCAAACATATATGGAAGACACGTTTGTTCTGCAGCATTTACTTCGGAGATTCCACCCTGCCATCTGATGCAAAGGATTCGCCTAAGACAGCATCAGACAGCAATAGATAACTGTTCCAGACAGTGCTTCTCATAATAGTCCGGGCTATTTGTGAATAACGAGTTTAACTGTTGCAAGGCATGCAGTGAAAGTCTGGCCTTGTTCCATCCAACCTATTGCTTCTACTTAAGCATTCATCTTAGGGTGCACAGCATTTTATTTGTGATTACGTTACGCCTCATCGGCCAACAGCTGGTATCAGCGCAAACATCAGTGTCTGAAAGAGGTTAAATAATAACATTTTGCAAGAGGAAGATATCACAGAATATAGTAATTCAGTTGTGCAAGGTTTTCAACTGACAGACAAACTGTGGTTTGTTTTTCCCAAGGATTATGGACATGTTTCCAAAGGTTATCGGCGAAAGTTGTACAAAGTTATACAATTAATAACATTTTCTAAATTGTCAGTTTTTCCTATCAGTCGCTTACAGAAAACCACCAGCTATATATGTTGAGTACGGAGCAATAAAAAGATGACGACTTTCGTGTATTAGGTTGCCCATTCAAAACCGGATAATGGACTGAACAGTATTAGCTTTATGGAGGCAACAAGGGTTGTGCCAGCATCTTTGGGCACATAAGCTCGATCAACGTTGCTCCAGTGAAGGCTGGTAGCTTCTAGTATGGAACTGTGATATAACTAAACAATTTAGTATTGTTAGCAAGGTTGGCTGTCTTTGAAAGAAGTTTCATAGTCAGAGTCCAAAGTTTTCTCTGCCACTGCTGGATTGTTACGGTTTATTACAACCAGGTTTTAGTAGAAAAAAGGAGATTTGACAGCGGCGCATGGTGATTAATCATGCAAATTTTTGTAAGTAAACAATATCTGGTTGATCGTGTAATCCTTATAGAGCCTGGTTTATATCCGACTGACTTCACCAATGATCTCCTTTTGTTAGCAGTCATTGGTTTACCCTATCTGACGAACAGAACATGACATTCTCTTTTATACTGCTGTAGCCTGCAAGAATAGAAGTCTGATAGAACAAACATCAGTCGATACACATATGCACTGAACCACACAATGTAAGTGGGTTAGAAGTGTACAGACAACAGAATGCAACACCAAACTCTCAAAATGTGCAAAGATGTGTGTTTGTGATTAAATGCTACTTGATCCATAGATCTGAGTTTTTTGGCTAGCACACTTCTTGTGTATATACTATCCAGACAAAACTCCTCCACATGCCTACAGGTTTGATTGCATTACTTGTCTATCGATCTGTCGAGACAAAACTAACTGTTTAGATGTTACAACTGAACCATTTACATATATACACTCCTCATACTGTTTACTTTTCGGGTAACATAAATGTAAGAACTGCACCAGAGGAGTGAATATATTTCAAACGTTTATAGCCAAGTGCACAATGCATTTTGATAGCTGCCTACGTTTTTTAGAGCTACAAAAATTGTGCCCGGGAGAAAAAGTCAATGCACGTCCGCACATCTCTAACCCATATGCTGCCATTATACATTAGTAATCCGGATTTCGGACATACTCGGACATTCGCTCGTGCTATGTTACGAGTCCGGATTTCTTTAAAAACGCAAACAACTGTTGAAACACACTGTGTGTCTAATCGAATTTATTCCATTTAGTTCCGAAAGGTTTCATATAACGTGTGATTTTATACCTTATATCTCACTTTGTTGGGTCTGTCAAAGTGTTTTGCGTGAAAATCATATTATAGGGTACATTAAATAAACTGTACGATGGGTTGGTTTGACCATAGTTTTCTGTTTTCACATCAGCAAGCGACTGAAGTAAACCAAACTGCTAACACCTTGTCAGAGATCTTTTTGTTTTGGCAGATTTACCTGAGGCTGATCCCGATCCGTTATTGCAGCTGTGAACATATCAAATTCACCAAATTGTGGTTCCTGGATGACATATGCAAGGCAAACCGTTCACGTTTCTCAAATTATAACAAGGTTTTTGGTTGTATCAATGATGGGGTAACGTTTTTTCACGTAAAGTTGATTACTTTACTATCGTTTTTCACAGTCCTCTTTACAGAATTATTTATTCAACCATTGGATGATCGTGTGCCATAATTTCTTGTTGCTAAGTAGGATTTTCGCTAAGATGAAGTTTCTTCCACAGTTTTATTTGCGTCTTAGGTGAGCTCTGTTAGTCTTCTCATCAAATTGATAGTGTTGATGTGTGCAGACGACGGCGTTTTGGAGGTTAGAACCCCTCCAATGTCATCGTGTCTGATAATCTTCCTCAAATGGTTATTTGGTTGTAGACTAGCACCCGAAAAGTCAAATTATTGATAAGTGGCAGGGGCTTTGGCTCATATACGGTAAGCTTCACTGGCGAACGATTATGGCCTTTGCACTCTCAGTGATTATTTGGCTAATGGTTTTCGAATAGAATCACTAGACCTCACTTCCGATCCCCTAAAGAGGACCAGTAAAATATTATCTCGAATTCCTGTCAAACTTTTACGGTACGGTCGTATTGACTGCTGCGACCTTAATCTCGCATCAGACAGCAGCAAAAGCCATTACCTGATACAGTTTTCGTTTGCTGAGTAACGGTCGATCGTTTCGGTAGTAGACAGTAATCAACCAGCACGATATCACGACAGTCTCCAACTTTCTGCAGTCAAATTCACTCTGAAATGAAATCGATAGTCCTTTTGAACAGAAAAGTTAGAACACGAAAACTGTTGGGTGTAAGCATTTCGTATTGACTCATCAGTATCATATTTACAATGACATGGATCGGCTTTTTACAGCAAACAATTCAGGGGGTTGATAATCAGTAAGCGGGCTAAGATAGGTCACTAGGTCCAGGGAAGGGTCAAGTTCACAAACCGTTTTTACTGCACACAGAGAACTGGCTTGGGGCGATTGATTGCTAAGGCTTCAGCAAACCTCAAGCATCTTGAATTGTAGTGATGCAACAGGATTCTGAATGCAGAGGTTGGGTCGATAGCATGACCAGTGGTCAATACGTGTCTAGCGACTGATGAAGCTGGTTGTCTACGCGTTACAACAACATTGCCGTTCTCCGGTAACACGGACTTTTGCATCCATTTAGGCCTGTTCGTCCACTCTGGAGATCAGGCATCTTTCGGTTCTGCCTATGTAACTTTCACCGCAGTTACATGTAAACTGGTAAACACAATGCGATTTGGCACGAACAGGTCGGTTTCGTTTGATTGAAGGCACTGGTACATTCTGGGTTCGAAAGAGTACACGGAGCTCAGCCGCGTTAAATGTTCGTTTAAGTGAATTTCTCAGTCGTTATGTTGTTTGCCGCACGACATGGTCAACTTTGAAGGGCAGTTCTACGTAAACACTTTTTTTCTCTACCGTGACCACTTCTTCTGACGGCGTTTTTTGTCTGCTGTGCCTTTCTATGAACTTTGTATAAACATCACATTTACTAATGCTCGCTTATGTTGGATCGGTGTGAAACTACTGAAGTTTAGGTATTGACCGGACCATGCGGGTTTCCTATAAACAGCTCTTCTTATCGAGGCGTCTTCTCGGCGACATGAGAGTATGCCTAGAAATAGCAGACAGTTGTTAGCCTCAAATTCACACGTAAACTTCAGTTTACAGTGACAACTATTTAGGGGTTGCACCAGGTTATCTATTACCTGTTTGGACTGACTGAATATCAGCGTGTCGTCGACGTAACGCTTGTAGTATGGCAAGCCTGCTATCTCGGTAGCTAGCTCCTGCTCAATTCTTAGCATGAAGACGTCTGGTAAGATGGGGCCCAGTAAGCTTCTCATATCCACTGCATCTATTTGACGGTAGGACTGTTCGAGAAAACGAAAACTGCCATTCTCAGTGCAGAGCAGCAAACTTTGTTTCAGTACGTCAGTTCGAAGTGGCAACGTAACGTGGTTCGATTCGACGAGCTCACATATATAGCCAATTCTTTCATGCAGAGGGACGTTTGTGAACATCGACTGAACGTCTACGGAACACATCAGTTCAATAGCAAGGTTAAGTTTGTCTAAGTCATCCATCAATTCCAGAGAATCTTTGATGGAATGTGCTTAAAACTTTTGTTTCAGTGAAGTTAGAATAGTGACTAACCAGCGCGTTAACTTACGGTATGGGGAGTTTGTCACTACCAAAACCGGCCGAAACGGCATCCCAGATTTGTACACCTTCGGCATGCCATACAGCTGGGGTGTTGACGATCCACAAGGTTTAGGAGATTTACAGGTTACTTTATAAATAATCCGCAAAAGTAAGAACAGTTGCAGATGTCGTGCTATGTGGTCTTCTATTTCGGCGACCTTGTCTACTCTGTCTATTCGTTGAAACTTCGTTTGGTCACTCAATTCACCTACTAAGCTACCCTAAACAAGTTTGCATCCGAATTTCTTGACTACGTATCATCCATCAAATGCATTTTGAACAACTGGTTGACTAAAACTGGGAGACGGCCCAAAACCAGCAGGGTTTTGAATTGTGCATATTTTGTTTCTTCTGATAGATAAAGTCAAGGAAGGTCGAATTCTTCAACAGAACCTTCACGAGCGTCCAAGTTGGTGACTAGACGTACCATATCTTCAGTAATACATTCGCATCTGGGTCATTTAGTTTCGGTTCTTGTGCTGATAGTCCCGCTCTTCTACAATATCACTATACCTCTGTAAATAGTGACTATTTGATAAGAAGTTCAACCTGATAAGGTTTAAGATTTTTTGTTTGCTCCGTGGATCTGCACGCTGAAGCTGTTGGTACCTAATAGTATTCGTCATTTATGCATTTTTTCTCTACCACGGAGAAACAACTCTCTAGTTCTGATAAAAACTGACAGTGAAACATAATGTTATTTTGTCGACTTACCCCTATTCTGGTGCACATCATTCGGAAGTTTCATCGAAATAACTTCACCTGAATTCGCACTTCTGCGACCATTTAGGTCAAATGGGTGGAGTGTGCAGTTACCGTCCTAGTACCGAGTTAGTTATTCTCTGTTTTCTGTGACTAATTCCACCCCTCTCCTCTACATAAAGGCCCTCAGGATATTCAGTGGACATTTTACCGCGTTCGTTTATCCGACTCAAGTGCCTAGCGAAAAAAAAGAGTGGCGTCCCGACTTCTAACATGGTTAACCTATTTTTAAAACAATCATGACGATCAAGGTTTCAGCCCACGAACTGGTTTCAACAAATTCTCCTCTTTGATTAGCACGTAATATAAAACTTGGCGTTTATTTTTTCGTTGTTCACAAAGAAAATTTAGGGGGAACAGATTGGTTAGATAACTGCGTAACACCATCTCCAAGTGGTTAGGAGCAACCGTAAACTAAGTTTTCAACAGTTTATACTAATTGGGGTGAGTCAATGGGACAGGGTCAACCGGCTTCACAGGTTTGATGGCCGTGTATAATCAAGATTGTTCTGGGTTTGAGCGATCAGTCTCTGAATACACAAATCAGGGCGATATAAACGGCTTGCGACCAACTCGGGTATCGACAAGATGAAGCGAGGTGACAAAATTCTGGTAGACAATACCATGCGCTATCTCTTTGTCTGTTTGCTGGTCGAAATCGCTTAAGTGGACCAGAACTGATGGACCGATATTCGTTGTTTTGGAAGACCAAAGCCAAGTTGAATAGGGTGATCGGCTTCTCTCAGACAAGCCAATATGCTGCGATTCAAATATGCTAAATCATAAGAACGGTCTAAAAGGTGGACCAAGAATTAGGCAACAATGTTTGGCATGTTATATTTTAAATGCAGTGGTATCGATCGTTTTGAGTAAAACATAGTAGTAAATTTGGCACCATAATAGATTTTGTTGAAGGCCTTATGTGAAGCACTATCATCTCCGTCATTGCGACTTTGTTGAGTGAAAAAATCAAATAAGCATTTTCTTATCAATAATGTTCACTGACAGTCATGATTATCTTTCTTGCTTGTATTTATTTAGGAAATTTTCAATCATCCTCAACGTTCGTTTGGTCTCCATTCCAGTACACTAATAAACATGGATCACACTACGGCTGACCAATTCAAATCGTGCTCATCGTCTGTGAGTTAAGCAACCGGTTGCTTTCTTAAGCCCATAAGACAAAACATAACGAAACATTCAACAATTTCACAATAACAGTAGCACGTAAGGGAACTGAACTTCAATTTTTGAATACAAAATGAAACCACCGTATTTCGACTTAATGTACGTATGAACAGAAGTTAAAAAAATCTTATTGCTCCTATGCACTCAGTCGTTCAATGAATTCTTGAGAAAAGTTGGTTCACAAGTTTTGCTAGAGGAGAGAACTCGAAAGAAATGAGAGCTAAAATACTTGCTTATTGAGTTGGTTACCGTACTAAATGAAGACTGGGGTGAACTTCTAACAGTTCTCTCAAAGATACCATTATTAAACTGCTCGCGTCCTTTCAAATGTGGTTGGGCGATGGCACTATTTTAAATACACATAGAAGACCGTTTCACTGAACCAGAAACTTGTTGGAACCGTTTGGGAAATTTGAAGCATTCAGTGAAACACTGGATACAGAACGATTATTGTAACTAACCAGAAAGTATGTATGTTTGGAAGGATCTAAAACGGGGAGTGGGCAAATAATAGAAAATACGTTGTATCAGCCATTATGATGATAAACTTGTTCATGCACAATGACGAGTATATATTATGATCGGAACTAACTGGCAATTGTTTTACAACCAAGCGCCTAGATATGGATATATCCAAAAAATGCAATTATACGCACAGCTCAGCGAGTTGCTGTAACTACTGCCAGTGACAGATGAAAGCAAAAGGTATACATAATTTTAGATTTTTATAGATAAGGTGAGAACATCTAAGCACTCGCACCAGTCAGGCAAACAGTATTACAGTAGGTCTGAGGTAGACATTCTTAAAATAAATTGCCCACATACAACGTCATTTAAGTATATATTTGACTCGTCTCATGTTATTGATAGCATTTCAGTTGCACACTAAAATGTCCTTATAAAACTGAGAGAACCATGATTAACCGCTAAACAGTGGATGAAATAAGCAAACAAAATCCTCTCAAATAAATGGAGCAATACTTGATGTCTATCCTGTTCCGAACACGGGGGGAAGATTTTAGCAGGAGGTATACGTAAGTGAAAGGTACCTGTATTTCTGTTGATTTTATAAGACAACCAATGGACGCATAGGTTGAGTGCAAATGAACATGGTCTTTTAGTGACAACTGTTAACCCAGTTTGCACGGATACCATTCTTTACAAAGTCTTTTGCGGCTGCTGCAGATGGTATTTTTTTACAAAGGATTTTAAGTGGTTTTTAACAACTTTTTGAATAGGCAGAAGATCAGAAATTAAGAGGACGGTAAACATACACAAAGTCTCTTTGAATGCGAATTCTACCAAAAATTCTTCTCACAGGTTCAAACGTTCACAATGGAAAGAAGCATACAACGGAAGGTGGGGTTTCGGGATAAGAACTGTAAAACGTCTGAATCTCCTTAATGAACAGCATTAAGTGGTAAGATAACGTATGTCCGGCAGTTACATATGAAAAAATACATCATGGTTTAGACAACGACATTTTTGTAGAGAAAATCAACGTGATGAAATAACAAGAAAACAAACAGGCTTCCAACGAAATCCGCCAAATGATCAGTACGTTTCTAAGGGTCAAGACTTACACACTCCCTGAAATATAAGGTGACTTATTCATAATTTAACAGACAAAAAGAATTCGGGAAGAGCGCAGTGATTGGTTGGACAAATTGTTAGTAAGATCAGTCATTCGTTCAGGTTTATCCGGAATATGCCATCCATTCTGCGGGTGCTGACCTAGCAGCGTAATGAACAGCAGTACCTTCGTACGCGTTTTCACACTGATTCACATAAACTCTCATAACAAATGTGGATCGTAAACTGAGTAATCCTCCTGTCACTGCCTCCGTTCATTCCCTGTAAGAAATTTCTCTGTAAATGCGTAACATCGTCCACCAAGAGGAGCAAAGCAAAAAGTATTAAGTGAGGTAGTCTCTGCCTTTCTGATAACAGTCAAGACGCTGTTGATTTTTCGGAGCCGGATCAGTTTAGTCAAAGTGGCGTGTACCGTATATCGTTTTGATGGGGATAATGAAGGCATAGAGGCTTCATTGTTTCACTCAAACCACCGTGATATCTTTATACTTCAGTTGTTCAGTTAACAGAAACAGCTTCTTTGACTTACCGCTGAAACAGCTACATGAAGCGCTGGTTGTGGATACAGCAGCTAACCGACACCAATGGTTATCGAACCCGTCAAAAATGATAGATTTATAGATTAAATTTTGCAGCAACCATTAATATTGAGGCTCAAAGAAGCAAGTCGAAAAGTATGTTTTTTGCCCAAAGTGACCCTCTTCGCTAAAAGAACGGTGCAAGACCAATTTCATGATGTTTGTCGTTTTATGGTGAGAGGAGCATTATTGTATCACCGAACAGACGTGAAAGGAACTCGCCAGCAAATGGTGGTTGCGCTAACCTTCTAACTCAATCAGACCAATCTAAGACGAGTAGGATAAGGAAAACCAGTGAGATACAACTGACATGGATGAGCACGGATGTGAAGAAAACGATTACTGTAAAGCAAACAGTATAAATTTATTTAAAAAATTTAAAATGTTAAGTAACTTTCTTTACTGTACTCGCACAATTCCCCACCAACCACAATATCACACTTCTGTTAGTCATGTCTGCAAAAATGATTGATAATTGGGTGCATAAATCACGAACTTGCAACGGTTTAATTAGCGTGTCAAGTGGCATTTGACATATGAAATATAGGGTCAACAAGGCTGCCTCTTGAAAACTTGACTAGAATTCCAATCCCGGCAGTGGCAAGGATATGAACTATTGATGAGCTCCTACAAGACCAACACACGAGTCTAGTACTGTTTTCTGAAGGGGTTAACTGAGATATTTGTAGGAATGCAACAGCTGCAATCAACCGTGAGCGACTTCCCATTTATGCAGGACAAGAATCACCTACTACTCAACAGTACTCACCAGAAATGTGAATTAATTAAACTGTGTTTCAAGTGTCACTTAAAATAGATATGTACATCAATGAAGTTTCCTAATCTGTTCGAAAAAGTCAATTTCTGCGTAGAAAATGGCGGCTGTGAATTCTGGTGATAAACATGTTAAAAACGCATAGACGGCGGATATTTCAAGTCAACCTGTACCTACAGAATTTACGAACTAGTTAATAGTTTTACTGTTTTTAATAAATGAATCATATGAACTAGGTATATAGAGTCAGTGATGAAACCTCAGTGTAGTTTGCTAAATGTGAATCCCAATGTTTCAGATACTGGAACACCCTTCTGGTAACTGTAAAAGTGGACTTTGCCAGCAATCTCAATTTTCATCGTTAATTAGCGCCTTCGATCGACGCAATCACAAAACAGTTGGGTGATATTGAACCAGTAGTCAATATATAAGCACAGGTCGAGGTGGCTATATGGATTTTTACGGAGGGTTTCCCTGTGGTTTAATATACGAGGCAGCCAAACGTTAGACCACTGTAATATGTGTGATAAGTGGGTAGGAGGATAAGAATGTTATTTCGACAGATTGGCCACTATCTGCCAAGGGTGTCGTCAAATTTCGAGAGGTTAAAGCAAGCAAGCATGATTACTCAACTCAAGGAACAATCTCATTTTCACTAACTCATCCCTACCAGCGCGAGCGTCTATTTTACCTATGACTCTGGGGAAACGAAGTTACATTTGTCATTAGTCTGTTTATTCTATCGTCAGCTAACGTTCACATCAACATCCTATCAGTCATAGTCTATAACCATATAATCACAAGTAACAAAAAACGCGAATGGAAATCTGCGGTTTACAAGTGAAGGGCAACTCGTGAGCACCGATTACAACAAATACCGTACTTGACTTATCTCGGAATCATCATTCACTACGAGTATTGTTCGCAGATAAAATCTGCCGTACTTAAGATGGAGCAATGGATGTAATTGCCACTGCTGTGGCTTCATACCCATATGGGCCAGTGTTCAGCCGCCATCTGGTCAGGAATGCGTATAAATGTTGTAACATAAACGAAAATTTGGGTCTTGTACTTCTAAAATATACAGACTGATGACACGTTTGTAAGCAAAAACAGCAACCGACTAGGAAATTTTCAATACGTAGTATGTATAGCATTCACAATTTACAGTTTCTTTGACACAGTCCTGTTCGGGAAAGTAAGGTTTGTTTGCCTGCCAGCTGCTGCTAATTTCAACTCAACTCCTACGTTTCTTAGAGTGTGTTAATTTCCAAATTCGTCCACATACAGCTTAAGTGTTACTTTACTGGTATTGTTACACGAAACGTCGTTTTACTTCGCTAGTATCATGCACTTGTTAAATCATGTCCTAGATTCGAGAACATTTTTAGCGGTGTGTTGCGGATATGCAGTAACTGCATCAAGTGATGTAAGCTCGTGTCCTTACAGTGTCTTCCTTTGTGTAAATGTTAATGTCCTTCAGTTTGTAAAATTTAAATCCAATTACTCAACTCGTTCACTTCCTTCGGTAATCCAGCTTACTAATTACCACAAGAGAGAACAGTAAACGAGTTAAAAATCACGTGATTTTAACAAAGAAACATACGCCTGTTTGTAGTTAGTTGTTATAACTTAAAACGAAAAGGGTTTCACATTTCAAGTTAAACTGTATATCTTCAACCCAGCTTATTTTGTTTAATCAAATGTTTGTCATATTTTATGTGCGTGCAACTGAAAAATGATTTAGTGACATCTTAGGTTACACTGAATAACCGCATTAGCAACTTTCAACCCAAAATTGGTCGTGAACGTGATCCGTGATCGTGAGTGTTGCTTCTACACTCACCTTAGTAAACATGATAACAGCTGATGCCAACAATTTATATGCAAACGTCGGAATATCTGCTCTAGATCATGAGTCTTAACCAGCTAACAAAAACGAAAATAAAATACGGCGCTCAGCATTTTAGAGAGTTACTTGTCTACTTTCAAGTTTGTACTGAGGTATCTGCTGTTTGTGTTTGCCTAATGCGTCGATTAATTTCTTTCGTGCAGAGGTCCTCATCTTTATTTATGAAATAGACTTGGGTGTCGTTTTAAGAAATCCGATAATTCAAGAGTATTCAAAATGCACTTTACGTCAGTTAGTGAGCAAGACATCTGAGTATGGAAAAAACTTAGTCACCTAGTGAGAAACCGGCAGCGGAACTTAATTGTACTGTTAGACAAGCGTCCCGCGAATACTTATTACGAGAAACATTGTCCGGATTCGAGTTCCTTCTGTAGAGTTTGTTCAAAACTGTACATATTTAGTTATCTTAGATTACCATAGAAAACAGCCACTCTCATGGGAAATAGTTTTTAAATGCATAACAAAATACTAATTGCGTACAGTCCTCCAGTCAACAGAGTGCGAATGAGTGGGAATACAAAAATAACATACAGGTAAACAAGTTGGACGAGGTGGACTACAAAGACACAGTACTGTCTACTTATAAAACAGTCTACTCCATGGTCATTGAGAATACCGCCATCAGCACTACTGTAGACGAACCGTCACGAATAAGACTAAAAACTTTCCATACACTGAAAGATTATTCATTTAGTCTATACACTGGTACTTTAGTTCTCAATGGAAAAATGTCAGTCTACTGAAAATAAGGTATTCTGTCAAGACGGACTCTTCAGAGACCCGAAAACAGCTCTGAAGGTCTCCATGCCATTTACCCTTGTCCGATTATCTCATTCAAAGACATGTAGTCCTGCAAAGTGTGGTGCAATGAAAGCTGAGCTGGATCACCTTATAAAAACACAACTGGTGTTGAAGCCTATAGGGGGATAAGGTGATACCATTTGCGGTCTAAGTGCCCTGCAACGTCAGTGCATCAAACAGTTAAGGCAAGGTAAACCAGTTATGAGCCTTAGAAAATGGTAGCACACCAGAGATGATTGCATGTGTCTAAGACTGTTAACCAGTAATTCATCTGTTCACTCGGCTGGTTTTCTTCTGCTTCGTGCTTCTCCGAACATTTGACTTTTCAAAGGAATCTTGTGGTCGGAACTATGTCGAGTTTTAGCCATCTGTGCCAGTC
The DNA here is from genome assembly GCA_013368495.1 of Paragonimus heterotremus. NCBI lineage: Eukaryota > Metazoa > Platyhelminthes > Trematoda > Plagiorchiida > Troglotrematidae > Paragonimus > Paragonimus heterotremus. The sequence goes on along the minus strand of LUCH01000020.1, from coordinate 361,346 downwards.
CATCACAAGTAGTACCTATTGCGGAACCCAGAAAGTGTTGAGTCTGAAGATCAGCTACGAAGAAATGTTTGGCATATTATGGGTCAAACTCCCTTCTGAGTAATATAATTTTTTGCTTGAAAATGTGATACTGGTTTATTCTATAGGTGGTTGTATATAACGCACACTTATAGAACATACACTTATTAAAAACGGAAACTATGAACCTAAAGCTCTACTTACATGATACTGCGGATTATTTGAGATATTTTAGGAATATTATTTGAAAGACTTATAGTGAATTTTGTATGCATCTCCAGCCGACATTTTATTAAGTTCACTTACTGTATTCCAAGGACTAATGGAAATAAACTGAAATTCTGGAATGTCGTATTAGGTTTAATCCTGTGTGTGGCCAGAAATATGAACAGTCAACATATGCAGTCACATTCTTCCACTTGTTTCTCAACATCTTTACATTATATCTAAATCGGTCTTCTCATAGTTGCTGTAAGATCTCCGGATCCTTCATTCGGTCAACATGGTTAGTGTAGATTTACCTGATTGCAGGCAACGATCACACTCGTCGGCGGCACAGCGAATTTCGCAGTTCCTCGTACAAGTTTTATCGGATCAAAATAGGAACAAGATCATTCTAATGTTTACAGCTGTAAGCATAATGCGTTTAGGAAATATGTGCACTTGTGCACACCCCTTGCTCCTCCGGATGACTGTATTGTGAGGATCGTTTGAGGTGTATCATCTATAAAAATACATTTGACACAGCATGCTTGAGGGCGATAATACAGAATCATTGAGTGTGTGATTAGGTCAAACGTTAACTTCTGGTTGGTTGGTTTACAAAAGTCGTTAAGTCTTTGCGGCTTTTAACGTTGTCTTGGAAATTTTCACGATTAAAATCCAACTTAATTCAACGTACCATGTGCTAGATGTGTTAACATATGCACAAGAATTTTGGTTCACCATTTTTATGGGGGGTCGTTCATTATCCTGAGTGTTTGCTCCAACTCCAGAACGACGCTGGCTTTGATAGTTTGGCTGATCTAATCATTAGTCCCGAAACCATAATGAAATATTCTTTGCCTACTCCATACAGCCTTCCTACTGAACTTGGGGCACCTTTCAGGTTAACTGAATACCCATAAATTAGTATCTAAGTGATCACGGACTGTCTTTTGTTTATTGTGAAGCTGATTGACGACCAGCCTAAACCGTCCCTTTGTTCGTGTTTCACTGGGTTTTCACTTTTCATTAACAGTCGGATTACTTAGCTTGGTTTAGAAGAGATGCATCTGCGAGAAAATCTTAACTTTGGCCGGATTCAATCCCGCGACAACAACAAGTTGCCCAAAAGCGGCAGATGCTCTACCAGCTAATCTACGCAGCTACGTAGCTCAGTTGCCAAACTACTTAACATGATTTGTTTGTTCTTGTTAATCAGCTTCAGCCTGTCTGTGTTGTTAACGCAACTGTATGTAATGAACTTATTTTAGTGTGGCATTTTTGGTTGGAGAGTGGGAAGATACCGTTCCATCAGCATGCTTCCACAATTCTTCATTTTTCACCTTGATAGATAGACGGCAAATAAACATTAGGCTACTTGTTGGAATTTGCTTGAGATCGATTCGCAATTTTGCAACAGTCTGTTAAAAATTTGGTTTACTGGTGACATTTCGCTTCTTACGTAGAAGCTTCTTCAGACCCGATAAACCAGTTGCAAATTTGGTGGTATTTAAGCCAGGCTGGACGTAAGCAGCTAAACGAAGTTGAAAGTAGCTAGTCATGAGTCAAGTGTACAAGACGGAATAATGGTGAGTTCGAACTGCTAACTATATCGCGGGCAAATGAACAACTAGGCAGAAGTGAAGTCTGTATAGTCTGTCAAATATGTGGATCAAAGAATTAGTTGTTTTTGAGAATGATGGGCTGAGGAATCAATTTTAATACGTAGAGATTGTCTTTTCATTCGGCCGTCAGTACAAGTCAGTTCATTGGGTGACGTTCAGTTTGAAACAAATCAGGCCGTTTGATCCAAGACCTATCTTCATGTGCCAGAGATGTTAGTCCCAACAACTCTATTTACAACTCACTTGGTCTTTGCTATATCGATGTCCTCTGCATTCCAGTGTACTTCTAAACCCTTGTCTAATTCACCAGTAACGATAGAAAACATAAGTCGCGAAATGTTAACATTTAGTTTACTCTCTTCAGTCACGAAGGTAAAACATTGTAATATATAGGACATGCGAATGGCAACAACAATAGAAACAATCAACGATTGGGTTCATACAAAACAGGGACTGTTATCAGTTCCAGGGCAGACAAACTGCATGAGTCAACAGTTTATGCAAACACAGAACCGGACGGCGAGTATTGATTAGCATGGCTTCGGAGAAAGCAAGCAACTTCGGATTTCGATTACGCAACAACACTTGGAACGAATTGGCGGGGTTAACAACGTGACCTGTTTCCATGATGTGTTTTGCTATGATAACAGTCCCTGATTTGTGTAAACCCAATCGTTGATTGTTTCTTTTGTTGTTGCCATCCGCATGTCCTATATATTACAATGTTTTACGTTCGTGACTGAAGAGAGTAAACTAAATGTTAACATTTCGCGACGTATGTCTTCTATCGTTACTGGTGAACTGGATCAAGGGAACGTAGTGTTTTAAACCTTGTCTAATTACCTTAGAATTTTATAGAGTAATTTTGTGACCTGTGCCTAACGCAGGACTAGCGATTTCAGAATCCCTGATCATGGCCTGAAGCTGTAGTCGATTTCTTGGAGCAGCTAAACAGCCAAGTAGATTACTCAGTAATTATGATACGACTGTGAATGTGCCTGGGAAGTAGAGTCTGTGAATTACTCTCAAGCCATGCCCGGCAGGTCTGTTCAGGTCAATGTTTGCCCTGCCACTTTCAATAAAGTGATTTCAACGCTTTGGTATATGAGCACTGGAGTTTGGGAAAAAGACTGATTCGATACGTTCCTTAAGAGAAAAGGAGATGAGAACCAGTGCTCTTTCTGTGTTCGATCAACATTTGACAAAGGAAGTGGTGTGAAAATCGATCAGTTGAGTAGGTAGGGAAAGCTTCGAAAATGGGCTCCATACGGAGAAAGTGTGTAGATGACTGATCGAGTGCGCCATGGCCAGTATAACTTCCCCAGTGTTTCTTATAACTTGCTCTTACACAACGCTTGGTAATCTCTCAATCTTGGATACTGTACAGTCTGTTTTCTTATAATGCCAACCCCAGTGTAGGTAAACGTGGAATGACCACAAATAAATCGGGAGGATTATTCATAATGAGCTGATCGATTCGCCACAAATTAATTAGTAGTACACACTGACCACAAGAAACTATGTAACCGGTGGCGTCACAACATGGTCATTCGCTATGTAGTCCTTCAGTACTGGAGTTTCTGCTCAGCATGACAACACTCTCCGAATTACCATGATTTTAGAAATTTTCATTTGTCATTGCGCTACCCGAAGCCTGTCACATTGATCGGAGCTATTAGGTACACTAGTAAATGAAAGTTACCAGAAATGACTTGTGCTGTACCAGTCCAGCCCAGAAAGAATAAGACGGGGAGTTATGTGAGTAGAAGATTTTGTTGTCCAGCTGGCTGACACTAGTTAGCCAGATTGCATGAAAGTTGTTCGGAACAAAATATCTTGGAGCATGCAGTGGTAAAACTTCATTGATACTTCGAAATTCTTCTTGTCTTATATTTTTAAGCATTTTGTGCACATACACACACACCGGCCCACACTCACATGCACGCACCTTCTAACAGATCCACTCTTATTTGCATTTGGCATTCACTTTGACCCTCAAACCCATGTACCCTTCGGTAGCTGTTTTATGTTGTGACATTCAAATAGACCAACTTGTGCCAACTGACAACAGCCTACTGTGAAATTTAGATACCGTAATTTTTCTGATGTAAATCGCCACATTTATTTTCCCCATTTCGATTGAAGCACTGCGAAACTCAGTTGGTTTCAACTCGTGATTAAATCAAGGCTGACTGATTAATGGGAGGTGACGAACTTTCTGGATTAGTAGACCATTGCTGAAAATACGTACTTTGCGTCTTACAACTCTTTCATAACGTGGACCGTATTTCCGTAGCGTGCGGCCCGTGCGGATCACACCAGAAAAGTGCATATCTCTCGCACCCTCGAGCCGATCCTCATTTACATATGTCCACTCGATCTGTCTTATCGATCACCCAAATGACCTTTGTTAAAGTGCATAGATTTTCCCGTTTGTCAATCTTCGTGCCAGCTTGTATGGCCCTCATAGCCTCGCCTGTCTAAACGCCAAATCCACAATATAGCGCACGTATTTCGATACACAATTTGTGAAACACTCAGCACGAACTGCGTTGTGGTGACAATGCTCTCGTTCCCCTAAAAATGTTTTGAAGAACTGGTCCACATCTCGTGGAGTTCACCTCGCCGAAGGTTCGTTACCTACTGCTAGGAAATTTCGCGCTGTGTTATTGCTTAGTGGGCTATTATTCTTTTGAGAGCAGTAGTCACAGTCGTAATGGTAAGTTACATTTTTTGTAATCAACGAGTGTGATATTGAAGATGATTGAATTCAAACAGTCCATCGGACCGATAAGGAGAGTTAATACCACAAAACAACTTAAACGTTCGTTCATGACTGTATCATTTGTCGGGGGAGTTAATGCTCCAGAATTTCCTGTGGCTGTGGCATAACAATTTTGATAGTAATTTTTCTCGCGGACAATCTCTGTAGCCTAATCCATTGACTTCAGAATCATGAAAGCCCTTACGACTTCCTACAATTGGCCGAATAACAGCTCATTGATGGACCTAAGTGACATCAGCGAGTGCGTACCGGTAGGGTAAGTGTGAAGACTGAACCATCCATCCAATATTCACTTTCCTTCAGTGGGTCAGCAATTCTCCTCGCATTGCCATAGTGACCGTTGTCAACCAACCTGCATAGGCGGATGGAACAGTATTGAGTCAGATATACAGCTAAAGATCACCAGTAGGGCTAGTATAGAAAGGTGATTGCATAAATGATTCATATTCACTGCTTTTCATATAAACGTCTCAGACATCAACAACAGATAAAAGCAAGTAGTTTGTTCACACTGTACAAATTCGTTTTCATTATGAATATATATATATATATATATAACATTGCGGCAGATCTGATTGCGGACATTCAAACTGACATGCACAACTGATTTTCGTGCGCTGAATGTTGTAAATACCCACCCATAATTTTGTCTGTCATTGTGGTCTTAAGTTGGACTGACGATCAAATTCAGAATGACTCAGTGAAGCGACCTCCATAAATGAACAGCTGAGTCATATGTGCTTACGTTGAGACCACTCGAACTCTTCGAAACGACACACGGTAAATGACTTCGATCGTTGACTCATGATTGAGACCCTCCGAAAAAGTGAAGTCACAATAATCAGTAGATTTGCTAGGCGACGTATTGGTTACTGTTAGGTCGTACGGCATTTTAACTGATATCGGTTTGTGCACCTGGGAAGTTGCATCAAAGACGGCGGATGTGTAAGAAGTGAAATAGAAGCACATATTTCTAAGGCTGGAGCGGTCTTTAGTAATCCGGTGCACCTAAGTTTACAGTGGGGTGTCTCTCTGAGGCTTGGGAGTCGCGTATGTAAGTCAACAGTGAGGGGTGCAATGCTATACGGCAGCGATACATAGCCGTTCACAACAGAAGATATGAACCGCCTTCAGGTATGTGACCACCGATGTCTGGGTTCGATCGCTCGCTTAGGGTGGCGCCAGGGAGCAAGCAACGAAGAGGTTAAAGAGCGGACATTTGGTAGCTATTTTTGAACAAATTCTTTTATTCGGTCCTCAAACTTGCACAGACTTGGATGGTTGGGTCATGTACGAAGGATGCCAGCTGGTCATGTGCCATACCAGGCACTCTTTTCGGACGTTGTGGCCGAGTGGTGCAAAGTGCGAGATAGACATATAATTACTTGGTGAAGAGAAATGAAGTCGTTCACGAAGGGCTGGCGATTGTAGGTCGGGTTCGTTCCCTGTCGGGGACCTGCGCGATCTACAGAGTTGATGGCTGGAGACGTTTGATGAGACGGCGGATAGTTGAGCTCAGTGGCGTGAACTGTGTTGTTGTTCGTCGGAGTTGCCTATGAAGTGAGTGCACTTAATTACGCGGGACAGTGAAAGTCATAGGGAAGCTGTGTTACTGATGCCTTACTTTAACTTACAGCTGCCCTGTTTGTTCGCAAGGTGTAGGCACCTTGATGTTGAGTGTTTGAATATAATAGGTTAGGTCCCTGTCCACTGTCCTCCTTTTTCTTCCATCTTCTAATCCAGGGGTTTCTTTTTTCCTTTTTCGTGGTGTTGTGGCAGTTAAGCATCAGTGGGAACCGCTGATGTATTGGTGTTTAGGATTATAGTGAATAAGACATTTTAATTGATACGAGTTGAAAGTCACCCACAACTCGTTCCAGGCATACTCTTTCTGAAAAGAACATTCTAAATGAGTGTCAGTTTCGTTAGAGGTCGCTAGAAGTGAACGTCCATGCGATGGCCAATATATGAATTTCTGTTACTTTTATGGATTCAACTTGATTGAGAAGTGGCACTACCGGGTCAACTATTTTAGTTAAAAGCTAAATTACTACGTCGCCGTTTGAATGGATCGAACAGAACAAGCGGCAATCCCAAGTGATTGTGGATTACCGTTTTTGTGTGATAGTCCAGTCAAACCGGTGTGGGTCTAACGGTGTGCTGCTGAACGCACCTGCCTCAAAAGAACGTGGATCGGAATTCAAATCTTTGTACAAGAACCCGCAACTTGTACCCCAATGTGTTACTTACCAACTGATCACATGTTTTGATCGAAGGCAGTTAAACACAATTTAGATTTGGCCTCAGTGTTGAGTTCACATAATTTTTCGGTCCGTTCATTTACAATGATAAAAGTTCATCAATAATTCCAATATGTTATTGACAATTACCCTAATATATTTGTCAAGTTAGATGGGATTCAATTGCAAACAATCTGAGCTTCGGTTGGGCTCCAGCCGGCTACTTGAACTTCATGCCTTTTAACGACAATTGCTTGGTTAGCTGAGACAGGAAACCAAGCTGGGGGGAGTCAAAAGTCGTACAGTCAGACAGTGTTACTCACCTCACCGGATATGTCTTTAAAAATGCACCAACCGATTCTGAGAGTAGACTGATGCCGCAGTAGTTCGTTCGCAGTTCATATCGTGAAACACTTGCCACATAACAATCCTATCATTTGTTCGAATATGGTCAAAAACCAGTTGTTAGTATAGTTTAATTTAGCCCTATGTATACATTAATTTACATATAGGTACCGTGAATTGAATAACTCTCCGTGAATTATGGGTAAAATGTAATCACCAGTTTTGGTCCATTTTCCTACCATCCTAAGGAATCCTGGAGTAGATCGGGGGGTTAATTCACCAAACCAGTATATCTGTAACTGCTGGTTGCTGTTTTGTACTCAGACAAACGTTCCCTTCAGTTTCTCTCTAGTCCGAGCTCACTCGAATGCGTGATCACGTGGTGTGCTCACTGACAGTTCCTCCCCTCATTGTGAGTGATATTATAAACAAAGAAATGAAGTGGTCTGCTGTATAAGCAGAACGACAGTTTGCGATCGTTCCTAAAATGAATTGAATGGAGTTGCTGTTGTTGTTAACAAATATCCATTGATGAAATATAGCAGCAAACACAACAACTGGTCGTCATTTCAGCATTTCGGACTGATTACCCTGTTCACTCTGTCGTGCGTTCTTGAAAATATTAGAAGACAGTATACCTAGACTGCGGTGTTCGATTAATGTGAATAAATATTGACCTCTGTTTACACAAGACCTATGTTACAAAACCGACTTTTATTTGCAGTTCATTTGCTTGACACCGATTTCATCTCATGAACTTATTATACACTGAGTGTGTGTTAACTTAAAATAACCTTATCACTTAAAGAAGAAGAGATATAAGAGACTGGTTAAGAAAATTCGTCAACTGACCGGTAATTTCACAAAGGTTATTAAAAGTATGCTTACAGGGGAGTGAGTGCGTTCATGAAACACTTGGAGAGATACTCTTGACCAACTTAGAAAGAACCAATTATAAATTGTCCGTGTTCGGCACGCGTGTTAAGGAACCGAATTAAAATTCATTACGTTACGTGATAGATGACAAGGCTGATCCACCTTTTGTCAGGTGCCAGTTATATTTTACAACCCGAGATGAGATTGTACGACCGATTGATGATTGATTCTGTCTTGGTTAACGTGCACTGTTGGACTTATTTAGGAAGACATGTGGAAGCCTTTTATGCAATGTGAACCGTACTATGATTTTCAACTTTTAACTGTAGTGCGCCAATTTTCATAAAATGTGATGGGAAATGATTCATGAAATTCACTGCGAACCCATGCATAGTGATTCTCCGTGACTTTACAGACAAATACCAAACCGTACGTTGGTCGGATTCAAATTCAACAAGATCTTAGCACTGAATCAGTTTTACGGCTCAGCAGCCGTAACATTGGCTTGCTGGTCTTCGTTCAGTGCAAACACATTGCGGGAACCTTAGAATGCCAACGTATATCTTCACGCTGACCGGTTTTATGACGGAGTGCAAAAACCATACATATTTCTACCTTTAGTAGGCAGGTCATAACAATAGTGCGAACGGTAAGGTGTTAAAGCCTAATGGGTGCTGAAGCAAACCAGTCACAACCCATAGAACACACCAGATTTGTACTTTATCATGCAACGAAATATTACTACGCGAGAAGCTGATTGAGACTTCATGCTGCCACAAGAATTCTGATGAAAGAGCTCACTTATTTGTCATACTGGTGTTCAAAATATATCTGTCAGGTCAACTCTAGTACACAAAACAATGTCGGTATTGCACTGAAGTATGGTGAATTTTTCCATATCAAACATACCTGGATGTCAAAAGGTCGTTCTGTCTAATTCAAACGGTTTTATCGTATTTAACGCGAGATTATTGCCTTGTGCATGGTGAAAGCAAGTAGATAGGCTGATGTGGAGTCCTAGACTGAGCTTACTCCTATACTTAGATAGTATAATTAAAACCGCCCCGATGTAAGCAACATACTTGGGTTTGAATACGATTGATGTGTCGAAGTTCAGTTGATGGCTTTTAACCGTACCATCTCACTATGATGATCTCCGTCATGAGGTCAGATAGAAATCTTTAAAATCCAGCCTGGGATTAGTGTGAACCCAGTACCCGGGTGAACGGGTGGGCTAGTTCAACATTATCGGGCCCATCTTCAAAATGCAGAATGTGAAAGGATCTTCCACCTGAGAGCTAACCACGAAATAAGCGAAGTTCTCCCGGCGAATAAGTAGTCGCGGTCAATGAACTGTTGTAGTGCCAGGGTGGGGTAGATTCACGGTTGGCATTTGGGTCCTCTGGAAAGTGCCACATAGACTCGGTGACGGTTCTACGACATGGTGTACGTCATCCTGCCACAAAAGTGTTTCGTGTGCTACAGCGGGAGCACCCGGGCTGTCGGACAGTACGCCGCCCATTCGGTATACGGACATCTCCACTCTCCGAGGACAGCGTATGAGTAGCATCGGTGATCACCGGCTTCAACAGGTACGCCGTGTGCTGAGTACCTTGAACAGCTTCATCCTATTCAAAGGGCAAACGAACCAGTTCGGTCAACTATTTCTGACAACAGGAGGAATGCGTCTCAACAACCTGGCCGTCTGACTTACTGGCTAGACAGATTTACCACACCAGATCGCCTTCGTTGATGAATCCTCGAACTACTGTGCTGCTTCTGTTGCAACCATATGTAAAGTGTATTGAACATCTTGCCTTGACGAACTTCATTGGAATGGCGTATGAGCCAAAGTACTACTGATCACCGACCCTAGTGGACGGTGAACTCATTGCTACACACAGCTTCTTGTAGGTCAGCTACCATTCGAACTGCAGGCTGTTGATGAGATCCCTCAAGCCAGTTCCATTCTATGGAGATACGCTCCATCCCCACGATTATGTTCTGAAACGTGTGTTACTTATGAAGTTTGTCATATCTTCTGGCCAGAAGTCTTTAGCCGAGGTGTCGACAGTCGGCCTTGCTCCCTTGTCACACTTGAACACATCAAACCAAATTGTCTCGTTCCCCCGTCTTTTGACGAACAACTCTTGCTTAGTGACATCTCAATCCCGTTAACAAATTACTTCATTTTCCGCTCGCTAAGGAAGTCATAGCCAGAGTGATAATACCAAACGTCAGGCTTCCTCCGTCTGATGGATGCGGACCACTAATCGCTCCTTGAACAACATTTAAGCTACTTACACTGATGCATAGGTCGGCAGCAGCTCTTACATGTACTCTGAATACACCCACCATCATTATCTGTTGTCTTGCTGAATCACCACTTCAAGATTCTAGCCCACCGTCACATCTTCAATCTCCGTCAGCTACTTCACCATACGGGTACAACGGATGTCTGTCTGGGGACCCTGAAACTCAAAGCACTGGTCGAATCGGTGTTGGAACTGCCCGAAGCGCAAACACAGAGATGACAAAGGTTAACTGAAATCCCGTCAGAAACCACTTTTGCCCTGACAGAATGAAAGGTGCGGTTAGAGTCGCTCACTACACTTGCCGTGTTTTGTCGTGGCACGGATCCCTGCAGACTCTAATTCAGACGCCCTCAAACAGGATTTCTGTCACCAACTCACTATCATTCTACACACCGTGCTGTCCATGGACATTGTAGTGCCAACTGGAAAATTGAACGCTCGAGTAAGCAGACTAAACGCTGACAAGCGTGAACTAAATGGCTTGCGCTTTTACGGCACTCGCCGAACAGACAACGGTAAGCGGTTGTTGCTCTGTACTGTTTCTGGCAAGTGCTGATTTTCAACGTTCTAATCATCAGCGTGCCACCTGGCGATGTCCATCGTCGAGTCACTCGTGAACAAAGGTTTAAAACACGGCGCACAACTATCGGTGACGTGGATGTTTCCAAGATTGTGTGGATTCCGATCATGCACTGTTATGTGCCAAGTTCGCTTCACGCTTTGTTGGGAGGCCACTGCGCCCTCAACTTAAATTGACGTATATAAACGTGCAGGGACGGGCGCCTCACGCTCATCAGCGTACTGTTGCCTCTAGTCTAGGTCTTCAGCCACCAGGCGACATTGGAACACAATGGACACATATACGGTATGCGATACCTAAGTGCGAAACTGTTTCGCGTGGTAATATTACTCGTTCAGCTGCCATTCGCTGGGTCTCTGCACGATCACTGTAAGTCGATGATGATAGCCGAAATATCCTATCTAGCAGTGAGTAGAACTCGGCCGGCAAGTCCGCTCTCCCAGAGCTCCGACGGCAACTACGAGAGGATCGCGAGACTGGATAGGCAGAACGCCTTATCGATATAGAACAAACTGCTGTTACCGGGAACGCTTGAAAGCTATTCTACCTCATGCGAACAACTTACAGCAAGACGTCAGGCGTGAGCGAAGTGATCTACGAAGTCAATAATGAGGTTGTTCATAGCCTGTAATAATGCTGAGAACGCTGGGTTGAACACTTCCAGAAGCAGTCCATCTGGTTACCTGCATCACTGGCTACGCCTTCGGGCTTTGTCTGTACTCACTGGTCTTTTGACGTCTTTCCGCTTCCGCAAATAAGTGGCTCATTCGAGATCAAGTTTCTGAAACATCACAAGGCACCCGGCGCAGAAGACCTTCCTTCCGCCCATTTTGTAGATGAAGGCCCAGCCTTCGTTACAAAGCTGACGGGTTTGTTTCAAAAACTTCGGATAACTGGGGTTGTTTCAAATGGCTGGGGTTTAGCTAACACCGCCCCCGTTGGTAAAACGAGTTCAGGCAGTTGGTTTGCAAATCCCAGTGAATGTAGCTTGGTTCCCATTATGTCGGAATTGTTTCCAACCATCATACTTTGTAGATTAAACGAAAAGGTTGAAGAGCGCCTCCATGAGGAATAAGCTCTGACCTTGTCACATTGGTCACATCTACACACTTTGCTACATGTTTAAACTCATCCATTGATATAGAAGATCATCAGTTGTTATCTTCTTGGAAATCGGAAGGGTTTTTGACTCAAATAACGCAGTGACATTCTGGGACTGTTTATTGAAGAACAGTGTACCTGAAAAGTATGTGAACATCCTGAGAGCAATTTACTGTCAGATCTCAGGCAGGGTTAGGCTTTATAAAACCGTTTCTTCGAAATTTAGGGACAAGGTTGCCTGCCACCACTCCTCCTATTCAATTCTGCAGTGGACATAATCTTAGAGTATGTCCTGACAAACTGCAAGTATGATGGCGTGGATCTGTTCCCAAGCACTCGATATTAAGACGTAGAATATTCAGGTGACACAGTCCTAATCTGTGAGAGGCAACAGAGAGTCCAGAACATAGAGGGATCAGGGGCTTCAGTTCGTCAGTTGGGGGATGGCCTTTACATCTAAAAAGTATAAGCAGCTTTCGCAAGATTGACAAAGTTTCGCACCCACTCTCCCCCTTGGTGATGAGTGGTTGGTAGTAGTCAATAATTTTGTGTACCTTTAGAGCTGTATCAGCTCTGATGGAATGTCTGATGAGATCATAAATCATATATGGAAGTCTTGAATTGCGTTTGTCAACCTATATCATCTATAGCGTGGGCATGATCTCACTCTTTCTGTGAAAGAACGAGCGCCCAATGCCAATGTGAAGGCTGTCCCATCGTACGGATGCTAACCTGATCTACTTGTGTGATGATTGGTCTCGGCGTATCCGTTTTTGACCATTGGTGTCGCCAAAGCATTAGCTGCACGTGGTGAAAGCACTGTGTCAATAATGACGAAGTTCATCGACGTGTCTTCGGGACGTGGAAACTCTGTCGACCCTGAAGTATATTGATCTCGTCTCACAGACTGCATTGACTTGATCACCTTACGATTGCCCACCCACTGCTTGTCACATTGTGCATTGTTTGCTGGTGGTGGGTTAGGCAGTAAGCGGCGTTCAGGTAGTCACGATATGACTGGGGTTTGTGGTATGGTATCAATCATTTTGAAGCTTGCTTCCTTCGGGCCTTTCTGGCTTCTTGGCTGGGCTCCGGATAACACTGAACACCTCTGCTTGAGGAGACTGTCTGATATGGCAAACAAAGGAAGTCAATGGCTCTTGTACTTTGGTTTTCTCTGTGCGTCGTTCTTATTTTTTCCACATTATTTCTCCACATTCATTCACCTTGAACATGACGTTTTTCTTACATTGTGACGCGTTCTCCACTGCTTGTGGTTTTTACATGTAAAATATATATATATATATGTATGCACTAACCGGTTGAAACGATGAAAACAATCAGTAGTATAATCCAAGCACCATGTTTGCTCTTTGGGCCACTGCCGCACATCTGACAGATGGGGTAACACTACTCAAACAAATGCTCCCAAGATGCCATTCACAAGTAATGGTACATATCTTGTGCTTCCGGTGTGGTGATCGATTCTATCCGAATTACAAGAAACTATTATATTGCACCTACTCCTCTGGAACGAGAACCGACGACCTGTAGACAAGCGTTGTTAAATGTTTAAGTTATTCTGCAGTTTTTCAGTCATTTTCCTGTTGTCTAACATGCGTCAGAATTTGTGTTATACGTTTGCAATGTTATTAATAAACTGACAATCTACACGATTTCTAATACGAGTAAGATAAACATATGGAGGTCTTCATTGAATTCTGGCGACTCGTTGTTATGTGCACTGCGGAAGTTCACGAAAAGTGTCAAGTAGCCTAGTCCACTAATTACTTCAAAAAATCTGTGAAGAGATAATACCAACCTGTGCTCTTTCGTTAGCCACCTTTGTTCACTTTCGTCGGCAGTAAGCAAATTTATATCGGACAAAAAAGCGAACCAGTCGTACTAAATCAGAACAGCAAACGGAGGACAGAATAATGAAAGGTATGAATAAAATCAGTCAGAATCAAGGCAATTCACGGTAACATTGAAATCGTCCTGGTTTTAACTTCATAGTGCTTAGAAATCCCTTCTGAACTCCACTTTAATCTACTAACAGCAGTGCAAATCTGATCAAATGTTCACCTAAACGATTAGCAACTAAACGCTTGGATGGGTATTGAATCAACAGATAATAATGTTAACAGCCTGTGGTTCGTGAGTATATTGCAGTTACATTCTTCAGAATTTGATGACAATATGTCTGCCTACCAAGCTTCAGAAAGCCTGGCTTTCACGTCTTGTTCGAACCTTTTGCTGGAAGAAATTAAGATTAAAGCGAGACGATTTATTGTTACAGACGTTTGATAGATTATAACGATTTCTTTTAATATTGATTCGAACTTAAATATCACCCAGCTTTGAGGTTTTGCTTCTTCGGTTTCTCCAAGTTTAGTTGGGACACCTTCATATTCTGTCTCCAGAAACATGATAGTTTTGTGCATGCCGTCAATCTTTGTCATATTATACGAAAAGCACATTGTTTCTTATGCATTTTGAATTGTTTTCTTAAGAAATAACTTATTGATCTATTTTGCGGTTTAGGTGCTTGCTGACCGGATTGTTTAGCTGAGCACCTAATCACCTACGCATTGAATAAGAATGGTCTGCAGTTTATTTAATAAGCACACAAGTATTTTCTTGTCTTATAGGACGGTTTTTGTATTGAGTTTACAATCGTGCTTCTCTGTCAGTATGCAGTGTAATCTGTTACAGCCAAAGTTATAAATTTCTGACATTGTGATAGTGATGTTACTGTAGAACGTATGACCGTATTGCTTAACAAAATGTCTAACGAAAGCTGGGGTTATCCAACAATTACCTACAATGAAAAACTCTGAGTTTTATTTTGTTTCAATATGCATAGGGCAATGCGGCCAATAAACTGGTGTCATCCCTCGGTTCCAGCGAACATACACTTGTAGCGGAACAGATGTGTGGACTACAATAATTCTCGATACAAAACTAACGAGTGAAGTCAAGGACTGGACTCACCAAAAATTGACAATGTTCGTGAGGCGTCCAATGACGCTGGAAAGTATTCGGATTGTTCCAAGCGTAGCTGAGGATGCAAAGTAACCGAGCTGAAAGTTAATCCAACAAATGGGATGTTTTAAACTGGATAGCGACCACCGGCGTTGTAGGAAGAACCAGTAAGCGGGTGTAGCAGAGTTTATTCGAAACTGTGTTGTGTTGTTCCTTTTACTCAAGTCAAACAAAAATGTACAATGTGGTTTGATGCAGCAGTTGCACAATGTTAGCAAAATGAAGTACAAAATAGTGAAAACTCTACAATATTCCCCTCCCAGAGCATCCAAAGCAAGCGTCGATGTTCGGACAAAAAGCAAAATTAACAACACTGAAGCGATTTAACGGAAACGAGTAGACAAATGAATATGTCTACCTGTGCGAGTGATTAAATGTGGCGGGGATGTGTTGGTGTTCGTAAGTGGTAACTGGATGTTAGGAGGTGCACTCACTGAGATTTTTGGAACTGCCTGAGTGGTAGAGAGAGGAGGATTGGTTGTAAACTGACGTGTTAATTTGTTTGGTGATTGTAGAAAGTCACTGTCCACATACTCCACTTTCAGACAGTCGATGCTGACGGCATCACGGTTCTCTGTTCGATCGATGGTGAAGAACTTGTCATCGCGTGATATTACTCTGAATGGTCCAGAGTATGGAAGTCGCAGTGAAAACCTTACTAAATCACAGCGGACAAACACGTGTGCATGTATGTAAATCACAGGGAATACTACTGGGCCATGTATGTTTCCGCGTAGGGATTGAGCGAATGTTCTCCATATGCCTCCGAATGTCTTACACGTAGTTCATTTGATCAGTTAGGTGAGGCGAATCTTGCAACAATTCACCAAGTAGTCGCAGACTTGATCCATAGACTAGTTCTGTCAGAGTGACTCCCAGATCTTCCTTGATGGTTGATCTGATACTTAACAGGGTAAGTGGAAGGCACTCCGTCCATTTGTGCTTTTAAGATTGGGCGATTAATGACGCCTTCAATTGTCGGTGGAAACGTTCCACTAGACCATTCGAAGAAAGGTGGTATGTGGTCGTTTTGATGTGTTCGCAGCCAAGCGTACACGTCATATCACGGAAGAGCTGGCATTGGAACTGCGTGCCTCTATAGATAGCAACTACTGAAAGTACACCGAAGTTAGCAAACCGGTGGAGCGGAAACGCCCTTACAACTGTAACATTAGTAGTGTCTGATACGGGAATAGTCATCGGCCAACGAGTGAAACGATCAACACAAACGAGCAGAAGTCTTACCATCGAAAGGAGGTGGAGGACCAACAATATCCAAATGGATGTGAGGGAAACGAGAATTCCTTGTGGGGAAATAGCGAGGTGCGGAGGCAACATGGTGAGAGATCTTGCTGCCTTCCCAGTGCAAATAGGATTTTTCCCAAACTGCGTACATCTTAGTTCATACTAGGCCACACGTAACGTTGAGAAATGGGTTTGAGAGTGGCGCGTACTCCGGGGTGTGAAAGCGAGTGTAGGAAGTCGAACAGGGGTCTACGACAAGTTATTGGAACAAACGGTCGCGGATTTGGAATGGACACTTCGCACAGGATTGTGGAATGAGCGTGAGGAAGGGGAATCTTGGACAGCCGGAGAGATGAGAATGTCTCTGGATGAGATAGCTCCTCGTCGTTCAGCTGTGCTTCTGCCATCTTCTCCAGGCTTATCTCTGATGAAGTTGAAACAGCATCAATATGTAGTCTGGAAAGGGCGTCGGCGACAACGTTGGCAGATCCTGGAATGTGACGAATATCTGCCGTGAGTTGTGCTATGAAATCAAGATGACGGATTTCACGGGGGGGGATGTTTGTCCGGTGAGGAGTTGAGTGCGTAGACAAGTGGTTTGTGTTGTGCCAGAACAGTGAAAACTCGACATCCTAACAAGTGTCGGAAATGCCGAATCGACAGGTATGTCGTGAATAGTTCTCTGCCAAACATATTACAATTAGAAACATTGGGTTCCCTTCAATATTATCACAGACTTGCCAAAACCTTACTGTACAAGCGGTATGTTGATGATATTTTGATTTTTACGGATACTGATCATTTTGATTTATTTTTTAATCTTCTTAATTCTATTCACCCCAACCTATCATTGTCTCATGAAAAGGAACCAAACGACAGTTTAGCATTCTTAGATGTACTCATCACTAGGTGTGGGGATGGAAAATTACAGCGATCGATCCATCGCAAAGCAACATGGGGCGGACAATATCTCCAGTTCTCCAGCTTTGCCCCAATAGCATACAAGCGGGGTTTGATCAAAACTCTATTTCATAGGGCCAGTCGTATTTGCACTCCTGATAAGCTGCAGGATGAACAAGAAATGCTGAGGAAAACGTTGCTGGCAAATGGATATCCTGAAAAGTTCATAGATATTCACAGCAAGGCGACCAATTGCAATGGACAAGTGCAAACAGTTCAGAAGAAAGATATATTTCTATTTTTGCAATTCAAAGGCGATCATCTTGCAAACGACATCAAGTACAAACTGAAGTGTGCCCTATCCCGTACGTATGCGGCTGCCCAATTACGCTTGGTTCAAACCACCAAAGGACCAGTTCTACACAATCGCGAACGCAGTCTGTCTAACCATTCTGTCTCTCACGTTGTCTATCAGTTCACTTGCAGTTGCGGTGACGTTTACATAGGCAGAACAGACCGACGGCTATCTCAGCGTGTGGCCGAACACGTCCCAAACTGGTTAAAACAGCGCATGACACAACAACCGGAAACCGGTGAATCTGGTACTCGAAGCCCCGCATCATCGATTGCAAGACACCTTATGATAACAGGTCACCAGGTGGTCCCTCTTAACTCTTTCAGAATATTGTTACGTCATCAGAACCCGAAACTACTGGCCCTTAGCGAAGCCATGCTGATTAGAGCTCACCAGCCGGCGCTATGTGCACAAAAGTGGGTGAAGCAACCTATAGGGTTGCCGTGGTGGTGATGACATAATTCGTGGTGTGATTGTATGCGTGTCCATACCCTGTCTATCTCTAATTGTCTGTCATATATAACTTGCATGTTTTACGTTTGCGACTGATGAGAGTAAACGAAATGTTAACATATCGCAACATATGTCTTCTTTCTGCGCTGATGATATTACAATTAGCTTGTGCAGGGGACGGCTTTTAAGAGAAAAACGAGAGGGGTTGTAATTCCTCGTTGACAAACTGTTGGAGGACTCTCATTGCGTATGCCGAAGCACCGCTTGAGGGAAATAAACGAATGTTAGGTTCGCTATTAAAATAAGACGAAGCAATGTTTTCGTTAAGTGCTTTTTTGTCCGTGTTAAACGCTTGTAGTGCTTTGGCATTGAAAACAACGCTTTTCTTTGATCCACTTACGAGGTCAGTCAACGGTTGTAGAATATGTGAGCAGTGTGGTATGAAACGACGATAGTAGTTGATCATACCGATGAAACGTTGAAGCTTTTTAATTGAATCGGGAAGGGAGAAATCTTGTAATGCTTTGACCCTTGTATACAGTGGTGGGATGCCCTTGGAATCGATTATGTGTCCCAAAACTTCCAGTGAATCAACGCCGAGGACGCACTTTGAGATATTGATAGTGATTCCAAATTGGACAAAACATTGAAATAATAGGCAGAGGTGTTGCTCATGTTCACGATTATTTCGATTAGCAATCAACACATCATCAAGATAAACATAAACAAAATCAAAACCTCGGGTAACTAGGTTCGTAAAACGCTGAAAAGTTTTGGCAGCGTTACGTAAACCAAATGGTATTCTGAGAAACTCAAAAAGGCCAAACAGGGTTGTGATTGCCGTTTTTTGGAGTGTCCCCAGGGGCCACGGGAATATGATGATAAGTGCGCACTAAGTCGATTTTGGAAAAGACGATTTTGGTCTCGAGAGTAAAAGAAGTCATGAATATGGGGAGTTGGGTAACGATCAAAGGTTGTGGCCCTGTTGAGTGCACGGAAATCGCCGCACAGACGCCAACCGCCTGACGCTTTAGGAACCATGTTCAATGAGGCTGAACAACAGCTGTTTGACGGCCGGATACTACCTAGCTGCAACATGTGATGAAATTCAGCTTTAGCAGCCTTCGGCTTTGCGGGCGGAAGTCGACGCGGTCGAGCGGTAGTAGGACGGCCTGTAGTGTTGATGTGTTGAACTACTTCGTGTTTAGCTTCTAGGAGGTCGTACGAAGGAGTTGTAACTTTTGAAAAGCTTTGGAGAAACGCAGAGAATCATGGTGCAGTCTCGGGTACGAGGGGACGCAGACATATGGAATTAATCTTGGTCTGTGTGTCGCACACCGTTAGCAACCTTGTGCGATCCAGAAGATTCTTTTGTTGCATATCAACGCTAAGTCAGAATACCAGGTCCAAGTAGCAGTCTCCTTTATTTTAAGCCAAAATTTTTCTTCAATTGCGTTCTCAAGTTCACAGTTAGAAGTGTTCCTATAGCATTGTCTGCTGATTTTTCTTGATTGCTTTACTCTGTTATCTTATTGAACACTAAGTTCACCTCGCCTAAATGGCGGACTTACTGCACTATCTCACCTCAGTGGTTTAGCAGTTCCTGTTTCCAATATGTGTATTAATGCCTGATCCAAATCTTTTGGTCAAAAACGCGTAAACGTTAACTGGTATTCGTATGCGTAAATCAGAAATAGACCGACACGTAAAATATTCCATTCCTAGGTTAGCCCCAAGACTATTTATTGTCAGGTTCAACATCCCAAGTGCAAGTGAGAATAATCTACAAACAAAAAAATGTCTCACCTATGTTTTCTACCTCATAACATAAGGTGGTTTCTGATCAGTTTTAAACTCTTATTTACAGTGAGGTGGAAACTTTCAATGCATATTTCTCCAATGAGAATGTAGAAACGCCATCCTGTGTGGCTTTGCTGTTGAGTTCATATTCGCTCAAATCTCCTCAACTCATTTGTCAACACCATGCCAATGCGCTACATAAATGTTCTTGAGAGCAACAGGAGGAATGAGCGCTCACTGCTGTTTTTAGTAAAAAAATAATCGGGGAAGATATTTCACCTCTTCTCTTCACCTGAATCATCAAACACATTTCTTCGTCACTTCCGTTTCCCTAAATTCATCCCAACTAATTTGCTAATCAATGTCATAGTGCGTGTAAGTCGAAAATTTGTTCGAAGTAAGATGTCTTCAATTTATGGTAGAAATTGTGAACTTACAGTCAAAACAGTTTTCACCTGGTAACGGAAGAGTAAGACGTTGAATAAACTTTAAAAAAATAATAGGTGCATTTCAAATTATATTGTTGTTCTGATCATCGTGTGATGTCATATGGACTGGAGTGATTCCTGAGCAAAGAGGTTTCCCAGAAATTCTCCTTTATTACTGGTGCGATCACAAATACTTTCAAGATGATGTAGCGTCTATTGATCTGAATGTTAACGAAAGAACACCTGGTTATGTAGTTGACGAAGGCTAATTTTTTAAGGTTTGGAACACAAATGAGATATACTTGAATGATGTTGACTGACGTCCTTCAAAGGAATGGGTAGCAAAGTGCGTTAGATCATTTAACAATGACTCGAAAATTTGTCTGGTCTATGCCTGTGACTACGACAAAAGCATGTGTTTTATCTAACAATTACATTTTTGTGCTCAATTTTTCCAATTGTCATCCAATTTTACTCTCACTAGAGGAAGATGAGGTCCTACTCAGAAATCTGTGTCTGGAAACATATTTTTCTCAAGTTCTGTGGGACATGTTCACACTTTGTTTATATCGCTAAAAATGATTACCACCTACGCTGTGTAAAGTCCCAGACACACCGTTAGCGCACATCGAACCAGTGATGCCGTTTTTCGACAAACGCAGTTTTTATAATTGCGACATCTTATACAGGTGGCATACAAATCAAATTGCATACATTTGGTACTGCATTATTATCCATGAACTACACATTTCACCAACTTGTTACAGCACTGCACAAATCCCCGCAATCATATAACATGGACAGATTGATTGGAGTAATATAATATAGTAAACATCGTAACGCTTGCACTGTATTTCGTCAAATGTTACTGCACATATGCGAAGGTATGGTGTGAAACATTTTCTAACCATCACCGCAAAATTTGATCAGTGTGGTCAGATGCATTGGATTACAAATAAGGATTAGTCTATTCGATGTGAGAAGCAAATGAATTATTTTAGTGAAAGCATTCGACTATCTACAAAGCGACTAACATAAGTGTATTCACCCAACACTGCTCTCATGTAATTACCTACTGATCAGCCAACAGTCCCTTAGGTACATCAAACGAACATCTCAGACATTGTTAGTACGTCGGCTGGAAGTTCAGTTGAACCGAATAGTTCGTAGAAAATAAATGCCTAGTGCTTTTGAAAATAACTGCCAGTTTACTGTAATCTTATCTTATGTTTAATCAGTTTGATATAGAGTGTTGAGCAAGGAGAATTTGTCCTGAAGCATCTGTGACAGCCGAGTTATTGTTATAACTATTTTGGGTTGAATTTACTTGATAATAGCTAAGTAGAGAACACAACCTGAGAAATGTCAGTGAGAAGTCGAAAAATCTGAACATTTCAGAACTGCTCAGTATTCCGTGAATCACATTTGATTACGACAGAACTTGATTCGTTTAACGGTTTCAAAATGGAGCATGATTTATGCAAAAATGACAACTCGTTCAATCATTGTTTTCGCCCTTTCCATCAACTAGTTGCACAGGTGGATAAATAACGTCTCACAGCCAGTCTAACAGCAATCCACACAGACAGTAACAATCTTTTGATTACGATCGATTTTGTGCTAAAGTTACCTGGTGCGGAAATTTTGAACGCAAGGATCCAACACTACTTTTATCCGTGAGATTGTTTATAGCACCTTTTGTATTCAGACCACTTCTACTGTACACCAACAGACGCTCGAATTCATTGTCTTAATATCTACCCGCTAACCTCCAGTTGTGTCTTAGACAATCATATTATGTGCAGGCCGCGTCCCGAACAGATATATCAGTTCTTCTCAGATGAGTCGTCTGTTTTCATATCAGACTTAGTTTCAACATCCTGATTATTGATTCTTCGCTTGTCAGTAACAAACCAATCTGTTAACAGGCTGTATTTGGTCCCGTCAGTTGTACTGATTGACCTCCTGAGGCAAGTTTGAAGTGTCTATTGTTCCTACAGAACGCAAGCACACGACAACTAGCTCACACGGTTGTTTACTCTGTTCTTTCACGACAGTGTCATACTGAGGGAGCATACGTCTGCGTGCATCTATCGTGTATCTGTGACCATGTTGCTGTAAAACTACTTATGGTTCTCAAGTTCACTGGAACATATGAAAGTGTACCACACATGGGGTCAACCAATACGTAGATGAAAAGGTAGTCTAACTATTTATGAAGTTCTACTTTGAACACCCCTATTTACGTGAATGGAACAGTATTTCTCTTAGAGTGAACACTCGCAGAAATATCAGAAAATAGTAACGAGGATTGTTCCATTTAATAAGTGAACAATAGCAAAATCAGTTCAACGACATACCGAACTGGTGTACCGCTTGTTTATTGGAATGTGAAATGTCCCTAAATGATTATTTTTCTTGCAGGAAACTTTTCGTCCGTAGATAAAATCTCCTACTGTTTTTTTTTTACATTTTTCAGAATTCAGCATTTCTCTTACAATGAAGTGTTATAACATTCGACTCTTCCGAGTAAGCAAGTTCACTGTTTGCGCTAGAAGTAAACGTACTCACCAAAAGTTTGATAATGATACATGATGGTTTTATTGAAGAATTTTGATGCTGATGTCCAACAACATAACAACTTATGTTGACCGACATAAGATTCATGAAAAATTTACGGATTATAAAATGCTGTAAATGCTTCTTTATTTGTAAGTTTTTGTTGAACGGTTTCGAAAGCAAAGACAAGATGAAGGATGGCTTCATTTTCAAATAGTCATCAGCAGAAAGATTGCAAAAATAAAATTCAAGGGAAAATGAACGAATTAGAAACCCAGCCGATGCTTATGTCGCATACAACAGTCACAAGGCTAAATATATTCTACGAAAGTTGACAGACATCGTCAGTGGGAGACCAAGAGTATCTTCAGTCTACTGAAACGATCCTGATGGATAAGTCTTCTGAACACTGCGTTTAATATCCCTAATATATGTTTAAATCTGCGTTTGAATTCAACTACCGATGATGCATTACGATAGAATCTAGTGGGGTATTCCAGATTGAACACACCTAACTTGTAAAGGTGTTCACCGTAGGTCAACTGTTTGTGACTTCAGTGGGTTACTTGCTAGATGTCTAGTTTCGTTAAACACGAGCATTTCTGGGAACAAATGTCGGGATTAGTTGAAGATCCTATATATATAATGCTAATCACCTGTGCTACGCCAATAGCGCACTAAGAATTACTCTTGTCTACTCAACCTGCCCCCCGGGTGGGGGTTAAAGAACGGAGTGTCTTAATCGATTTTGTGGTGTAACGGTTCGCCTTACCAATAAGAGGAATTTATTTCATGAACTAAGGACAAAAACCTGGATGTTAAGCATGAGATGTGGACACAGTAGCAAACAGTGCATAACAGCTCAGTAATCTGAGTAAAACTGTCCAAACCGTCTAGTGAATGACTCAACTATCAAGTTGGCTTTCTTAGTCGTTTACAAATTGTCTGAAGAAACGTCAAGGCTTCTGCAGACGATCATGGTGAACGCGAGCTCATACGTGGCGATTTCCAGTGTTTCTCCAATCAAAATGCAATCAGCGCAACCCGAATCACGAAGGCGTATCACTTTACATTAAGCCAAGATGTGACCCAGCGGTACATCTTCAACTCATTCTTTATCCATTCACTGTCAGAGATACTGCCCACAATACGCAAAAGTAAGGTTTCATCAGCAATTTGACTTCTTCGAGAGTACGGCTAAACGTTTCACACGGTGGCCCTGATAACTTATGTACACTTTTTGGTACTAGATGGGAGACAATATCAGGACCCAGTGATTTATTTTCACAAGGCACTGGGTTTTTGGAATACGATGTGTTGTATGGAAACAATTATTCCCATGAAATCTGTAGATTTTGTATTACATGTACAGATATTGTTTTTGTTCAGCCGACATTGGATACATCCATATACTGGCTACCGAAAGTGTTGGCAGGTTCTCCACTTTAGACAGTCATCCCAAGTGTACGTAAGTGATCGCGAGACGTTTATTGATAATGGAAGTAGCAGTGTTTTAGAACGCTTTTGAAGTGACAGAATTTTTTCGAACAAAGTCAAAATTTTTGTGTGAGGTGTACTTCTGTGTCACATTTCGTTCGATTTCGTCAGTGAGAGAGATGAAATGATATCCGACTTAACAAAGAAAGGGATGAACAGATACAGAGTGAAGTACTCCTGGAAAGCTCAACTACATCAAGTAGATTCCAATAAAAACGGGCAATCCGTATATTTTATCGAAAATGCTTTTAAAATCAATTGTTGCCCGATCACTTGTCATAACAGTACCTGGTACGCTGGTGTTCATATCTTCACTCTCCAAAGACGACGATGTAGCACTTTTGATATAGCGAAGAATGAAGTCAGTACTACCCCATGCATATATCAGCCAAATTCACTATGTTGCACCTAATAACGCGTGCGCTTTCAACCCCGAAAAAAATATAGAATTGCAACACTCGCTAGATCAAACTTTATCCGTCAAGTTAACTGTAAATGCCGTTACCATATCTTCAGATCTCGTAGCACATTCCGAAATGACTTTCTGAAACCAAAACACACTCGAATCTGGCCATTCAACAAAACAGGGAACAAACGCATCCTGGCTCTTTCAAAAACGTTACCTCTACACAATAAGAAATGAACTTTGTTTCCAAAAGTGCTACCTTGATAACCTAGTGAACAGGAGCTTAGTATTGACCACATTTTCATTTCTAAACTTCCATTTCTTGTTTAGCGGAGTTACTATGTCTTCCGTATTTTCCTTTTGTGTCCTTGCTATATTTA
Organism: Paragonimus heterotremus; assembly: GCA_013368495.1. Lineage (NCBI taxonomy): Eukaryota > Metazoa > Platyhelminthes > Trematoda > Plagiorchiida > Troglotrematidae > Paragonimus > Paragonimus heterotremus. Next base: position 336,189 of record LUCH01000020.1, on the reverse strand, counting down.
CCTTTAGTTTGCCCCTTGGAAGTCAACTTAGACTTGACTGAGTGTATTCTGTTCAGTTCACATGCCAGTCAATTAATGCACGTCCGGTTTACGTATCACTGCTTACTGATCTATTCACCGTGGCACCCCATCCTGCCTATATCATGGTCCATCTCTTGTCTCAGTTCATTTAGAATTGAAGCAATTCAGACATTTATACACACCACATACGTTACGGGAATCTCGCTTTGTTTCATGATTGGACAAACACTCCTATGTTGCCTGTTTGCACGGAGACAAAATTGAAACTGTTGATCAAGTTTAGATGATACTGACGTTTGTTGGACAACGCGGCTGTTGTCGCCTGTAGAACTCAAGATTAGATGAGCGTTTAACACAAACCTCGCTGATGTCGAAGTCACTATCAGGTTTATTAAAATCACCTACAAGTAAGATATCTGAGAAACATGTGGACGTCAGCTTGTGGCTGGCGTCATTGAGAAGGCGGTCGCTGCCGAGCGAGGCAAACGGGGGTCACGTCAACGCATAATCCGGCATGTGTTTTCAGGATAGCTTGGAAGAATTGGGTTATGTTCAGCAGATGTCTTGAGTCGGTTATAAATATGAAGGACCACCCTGCCTCTAGTCACACATTGACGACTATGGCGGTACACAGTCACATGCAGTATGTTAAGTTCCCTTCTTTAACGTCTGCCATATACCATGTTGCATTGTATACTGACAACGAACGGTTTTAACGCATCAAATACCGTTTGATAATCGTTTACTTTTGTGAAGGAGAAATAGAAGGTTTCAGATATGAGCAAGTGACAGAAATCAAAATAAACTACCAGGTAAGTAGTATCTGTAGTGGCTAGTGTCCCTATACAATTTGCTAGTGCCACAATCTTCAGGTAAGTTGACGACCACGCTTCGTGTTATGCTTGTGAATTCGAAGTGGTTGTTTAGGCGTCATTCCAAACTACAAGATGACCTTAGGTGAACTACAACTTTGAAGTACCACATCACTCAAAATGATACAATGGGGTTTCCAGATATGTCACCGTGTAACCTGAAAACACTTGAGAGTTGGTAGCAAATGTTAAGTCAAACTAATAAGATTTGATCAGTCATATTTTGAGTTAAAATTACTCTCGTAACAGTCCAGATACAACGTTGTAAGCTAACTGAGCAAGCTTAGGTGACATGTGACGTCTGTGACTTGAAGACTACAAATCCTAGATTTGGTGGCAGGAAGCTCTCATTGATTTAGATCCTCAAGTGTATTTATTGTAACATTTACCGTAGGTTCTAGGAAGATGGCACTGTATACTTTGAATATATATAGGTTAAATTTGAATATTAGAAATAGACAGATTAAACCTGATAAATAGAGTTGAGATGGAACTATATGTGAACTCGGATTAAACAATTGATGCAATTTAACCTTGCCAGGTTCGGTAACTTGGGACAAATGACGCTAGGTCACGTAGGAGACGTACCTCTGTTAGGACTAGTGTATTGAACTGTGTGTTTCCAAGCCTCAAAAGCGGGACTTATGTGGAACAATCAGACGTATACTCTTTCTGTGATACACCGGAGAAAGTATGATACTTTCAGTCTTCAGAAAATCAACGTGTACTGACCGATATGTTGAATCGCTGGGTTTCCGCCGTTTACAAAAGAAGTGAAGGATTGTACGTGTCTTGTATGAACAGAGACACCCTCCATTATGCGCGTAGAACACACTTTCGTAAATTAGTACGCTGTACTTTTTCACGTTAAAAAATATGGCTTTCGCAATTACTCCGTCAAAATGGGTGAGGCATCCGATAATGAAGCAGTTAGAAAAATGTATACCAAAGAAATGGCTGCACTTGGAAATCCCCTATATGGGCGGCCAGACGATTAAGACAGTCCTTAAGTGCTACCACTTCCAGAACACATTAAGAATTTCAATTACATTTCAAGCCACACACGAAGCTAGTTCCTCTGTCTGCAGCAAAGGACAATCAGAACGGTCTTACCACATCTCACGTAACCTGCAAGTTTTCGCAGAAGTCTGATGTGATGGGGCTACTGGTCTACTGGGCGCCATGAAAGACTTGTACACTCTCAAGTTGTTAAGTGCATAGTGGGAGATTGTTGTACCAGACTTACCGGCACGAAAACAATATTCAGCCTTTACAATCGTCAAAACATTTCCCTAAATATCATCGTCATTTCGAAAGGCATGAATGTATCAGTGATTTGCGCTGACGTATAAATATCATACAAGTACGAAGCAAAGTTGATGTCCTATTAGGAGGTTGAGGAAAAGAAAGAAGGTGACCAAACTACTAAACCAAAAATTTTCAAATTCGAACACTTAAATTCAAGGTGCCTACAACTTGCAATTTAATAATCGGGAAAACAAGATTAAAAGGGTGCGTCATCCACAAGAAAATTTTCATTTGGTTTTTGTTGCCTCTTATCACAAAACGAATTTACTACACAGACGACTAACTCAAACCACAGGAACACTTACATTCCTGCGCACAGTTAGCATTCATCTAGTCTGAGATTTCTAGTTATCGACCCACTGAGCGGCAAGGGCTGCAGCTAGGGAGACGAACTCTACCTATGATGAACAACATTTTGGTTAATTTCTCCAATTCAGGTCCGGATTTGTTCATCACGCAGCCTACCCCAGTTGACCGCGGCCTCTGCAAGAATTGTTGGATGTAACAAACAGCCACTTGACATCCTTAATACATGAATGATCCACCTAAGTGGGAGTAAAACAGGACAGATGCTTGAGTGTGCTACTTAGACGCACATGGATACACAGGTTACAGGTTGCCAAGCCGTAATCAGTTGATCTAGTCTGTCCATTCTTACGTTTGCGCAAACAGTTTACGTTGAATTCTCGGATCTTCCGGTATGTAGGCGATTAACCAAACCGAGCAGTTCTGGATAGTCACAGTAACATAGGCTGGCGAATCACTGTTTATTTCACTCACTTACAGTTCTTTCTCTTAAGCCCATCTGTTCCATTTTTTTCTGTGAACTATAACACATTTACAAGAAAAGATATCGTGACTGTTATTCAACTGTATTCCTCCTGTATTCAAGTTGCATGTGTTGGCGCATTCAGAATGTGCACAATTTTGTGCACGCCAGTGCTGCACCATTGATATGTTTGGTATAACTATTGCAGATTATTTATCCTTCCAGTGTTTGTTAATTTGATTACTTCTACTCCACCTTCTAGAGCCTAACACATTCATACCGTTTTCCGTGGTAAATCGACCGTACTCCCACGGTTTGACAAGAGGAAGAATCTGTCCAACCTTTCATACTGAGCAGTGTTGACACCTATACGAGCTCACCTGGCTCCTGTTTGCTCACCCATAGTGCATCTTCCCAACACGGTGTCCGCATTCCGTCCGGAGGCCATTAATCAAACTTGATCAATCTTTTGTTGAGTATTTCGGTTCGAACCACTGATCTGCATCGACAAGGACACTTAATATATTCTCAATTATTCTATGCCAATAAAGCACTCAGTTACTTCCTCTCCTTCTGATTGTTCACGGCATTGATGTTAGAAAGCATAACGCGCCTCTCGAATTGTCAACAGCTTCATGTGAATAAGTTCGTTTCGATTACAACACTCCTGAGGAAGGCCACCTGATGTGATTGAAACGTAGAGTATTACAACTTGCTCTTAACGTTGTGTCATTCTCAATCCATTTATCAATAACATGTTAAACATGACGCCCAATCTGTATGACTTCATTCGTACTAAATTTGGTGCGGATATCCTATAAGTTCGTGAGAATTAAAATGGGTCTTTTGATGTAAGTTAAACTGCAAGACGGGGTCTTCGTGCAGATGTGATTTCCACCAAAAGTCAACAAAATATGGAATGCGAGATATTTTCCCCCTAGAATATCATTGCGCAGTTGAATCACTGTCTCCTTTCTAAATGATATGTTGCACATCTTTGTGATATTTGTGTGACGAACATGTCAACCAGCACTCGTATGGTTTCACGTGTGACAGAATATCACATCAAACCATACATCCACACGTGCTTGACAAATACGAGTGCCCGGATTCAGCCAGCAGTCCGGACACGGATATGCTTTACTGTTAAGTCTTAACAGAACTGAAAAGTGAATTTTACGTTACATCCCACAAAAGCAGTAACACGAAGAGCGTGTAATATTTCAGTTGTAGCGACCAATCTCCGAGACTTGTCACCAAAAATATGTTGGGGCTCTCGACATCCCCACTGATTTGCAGAGTACCGTGAGTCTCAAACGAACGACAAAACCACCTTAAAAATGGGATATTAACTACACCAGCTCATTATTTGTCTTTTCTATATAGAAGGATGCCTAGCAGTTCACCACATGCGCACACCCGAGGCACAGCAATAACCGCGAAGCCGGTCGTCTGTTTTCGACGTGTTCTGACGATCAAACGTACACTACATAAGCCAGTTTATCTTTGAAAAGATCAGTTCCACTGAATGTGAAACCGTAGGCTGGTTACCAGATATCACCTCTCGTTTTTCGTAATAATTCACAGTTAATAGCTAAAACATCAAATCACTGTCACAAAATGCATTTGCTACTGTTGACTAGATAAGAGACAAACGAACACGGGTCACGTAGATTTATCTAGGGTTGTATTGATAACAGCGATGTTATTTCTGATCAGTTTTTATTTTTTACGCAAATATGACAAATCCACATTGTTTTATTGATCTCGATTGATCCATAATATTTCTGTACTCTACTTACGGCCAGGCTGTATCCGCACATGTTCCGTGCACGGAATCACTGATGATAGTGAAAACATTTTGCTTAGGCATTGCCGTTAGAAAACCGGCTTAGAATAGGGACTTTAATTTTCAGTCCGTCATAACTAGTTGGCTGTGTTTATTCTGTGAATTTGTGAGAAATGCTTGCAATCAAGCAGTCAATATTGATGCTTTGAGTGCAGTAATGAAAAACGTAACATAAGAAAAGCTGACTAGTCAAACTTTTGATGACCAACTCAAGGTACCAGTAAATTTATGTCGGATTTATTTCAACAGTACTTCACAAGTCAATTGAAAAACTAATGTGGAGTCCGTTGTATTTCACTAAAAGTTAGGCATTTCTGTTCGCAGTGTTTTGGCCCTACTCCGCGCTGAATACTTACATGCATAGACAATAGGGAATCTCCAAATTGAAGTGAAAAGTTTGTCAAAGAACCATATCCTGTCCGATTATTGTTTGTTTATCCCGCATAATAAAGTCCTACTGGTGGTCTTTTCGTGACCTAGTTAAACAATTTCAAAACAAATTTTAGAATGTTACTCCTTTGCGACTTCATGAACGACAACTTGTAAACCGTAGGGTGATTTTACGGTATCTGTTATTCATAAAAACCTGCTTGTTTCACATAGATTGAGCATCAGGCTTTTGAAAGGGGTTGGGTGAAGTGTTTGTGAGAAGTTTGGAACTGTGATCATCTGTGTGAGATGTTCAACTTGTGTTCATCAAAGATTCCTTAAGGTATCATCCAACATGTTTGATCGTTTCTGTCATTTCAACCGAAAGAAAATTCCTAATCACAGGGACATTCATTGATTTCAACAGGTAGTTATTGTGTTCCACTTTGAGTCAGTCGAACAGTCAGCCGAAAGTCCGTCAAGAGCATATACAGTTTACTCATGCCTAGTGCACGACTGCCACATGCCTCGTAGTTGCCTCACACGAATGTGTCAAGAACTTCGAAACGCAACCATGTAAATTTATGCATCACCGACTATCTCCAAAAAAAGCGACACTATTGTATAGCGCAGGTTTCAAAAGCGAATTTTCATTCGACCTATGGAAACGCAAAACTGTGGTCAACTATGAACAACCTTCAACTCACACTAACCAACGTCCCCGGTATCTTATTATCCGTTCTTGCAAATTAATAGAGTGGTTAGGCTTCTTCTGATGCTTACTTACGCGCGCAGGTTGTCGATTTATGCTTCGCTAGCCTACCTAACATCTCTGAATTCCTCCGAAGTTCCATCGACTATCTTGAAGGTTTGTCGATACAGAAAATATAATCCAGCGATATGCTTTAGTCTGCGGAGGCCATCTGATGTAACCCCCCGGGATAACTTGTTATATTTTTTAAACCATGAATCGCATGACACTAATTCTTTTTATTGCATTAGATGTTAAGGAAAACCTGGCAGAAACCACTGCGCCACCGAGGTATAAACTTACCCGTAAACAACTGGTTAAAAGTATGTGACGGTAAGTAAGTCTTATGCGCAAGTGCAAGAAGCTCTCTACAGTGGCTGGTAGTAACATTGCACGTATTCGTTAAGTGCTACGTGGTTGAACATCTGGAATAGCGTATTAACGTTCACTGATTTGCACACGGATAATGTCATCTGATGTTTATGGACGCGGAGGAATGGATATGAATTCGTAAGAATTTTCTGCACTAACCTTGTCGACTACATCCATTTAGAACAAGACGGCAGATTCAAATTCCGCGATATGTACACTGTTAGACTACACAGCAACCCCATTTAGACAAGAGGGAGGTTTGCGATTTATATATCACACTACAGGAAATCTTAAAGCCAATGCTACTCAAAAACAGGAGCAAGTTGATAACGCTCTTGATAACAACCATGAAACACACAACACTACATTCTGGTTGAACGTTGACTTTTAGGGAAAAGATGTGGGTATCATGTTGTCATTACTTTGTTCATTCAAACCGTAATTATGAGTGGTTCCTCAGTGATGCGGTACTATTTCTTTTGCGTGTATCACCGAATTACGGACAACTTAGTTGGCAGTCTGATTGCTTGCATCACACACAGAAAGCACACCATTGTCATCCTGGAACCTAAATGTCTCAGCCGTTACTATGTGGCAAATAAACGCAAGGCGATTTCACGTGATTTGTATAAATTCTGTTAGTTCTGGAAAGCAGTCAAAAGAGAAAAGAACCGTAATAACGTTGCACTGACTAAGACATTTACTTATCTGCCTCTACCTTAAGATTAATTGTAAAATGCAGACTGCTCATATTATGCTAGAAATATGCAGTTATCATTCTGCGACCGGATGACCAAGGGTGGTGGTCTGGTACCATTGTATATGTGTAATTTCGTGAAATTGAACTTCGATGAGCTGTACATGCACACTACGCTAGACTAATAAATTTATTATGACCAGACTTTTAGGTTTCTTCGAAACTTCTACATTTTATTGCTTATAAAATCTCTTTGTCGTATAGGGAAGCCATGTGGATTTTGAGCACTTACGGCAAAATATGCTGTTAAGAAGAGACTGCGTAGAGCAAAGTGAAGGCAATCGTGCATGACGTGTTGCCTATCTTTTAAAAATACTAATAACACAGTGTTATCACTGTCAATGACCGCTACAGATGAGGTTTGTTTATACACTCTTGAGTTAGGGAGAACATATTAACCCAGTTATTTGTTGCGTTTCATAAGCAACAAAATTGTCAACCATGGTTTCTCCTACCAGCATGCGACTAAAATTTGTTAACCCCGGTCTGGTTTTAACTTTACTAGTCTATGATTATCGGGGAGACGCCAGTTTTACTGCTTGTTCAGGAAGACGAGTCAAAAAGTGGTAAGAGGTTCCTGAATAACCTGAAGAAGGAGAAATGAAAACCTCAAACATAGAAGAACCAAATTATTCAGTTTGGATCATCTTAGATTACCGCCAGAAATAAAAGAACCACCCATCTGAAACTGACCTTCATAGAATACTTAAGAAAGTTCATTCCCGTTAGAAGTTTGAACAAAACTGTTGAAAGACGAAAACTGGTAGATGTAAACATTTCGTACTGATGCGTCAATATCAAATTTAATATTTAAAATATTGTCTTTTTATACTGGACATTTAGCAGGGTGGGATGACTGATCACTTGGTAGGTTAGGAAAGGTCACTAAGCCCAGGGAAGAGTTTAGCTCACGTGCATCCGTTTCTGAAGGCACATAACCGACTTCAGCCGATTGACTGCGACCATCCCAACACACCGCAAGAATTTCGGATTGCGATGAAGTATTAGGCGTCTGAAAGCATAAACTGAGTTGATAACGTGACCAGTGGTCTGGACCTGTTTTGCGACTGCGGACGCTGGTTACTTGCGTTTTTCAACGGCATTTCCTTTCTTCGATAATACGGACTTCTGCATCCATTTAGACAAACCACCGTTCACTCTAGAGACCAAACACCTTTCAACTCTGCCCATGTAATTTTCCTTGCAGTTACGCATAAATTGGTAGACAATGTGATGTGGCATCAACAGACCGACCTTCTTTTACTGAAGTCATAGGAAGTTTCAGGGTCGGAGTTAATGCAGAAAGCCTGATTGCGTTAAATATTCATTTACTCGACTTCGTTAGTCTTCGTGTTGCTTGATTTAAGCTATAATCTCCTTTGAACGACACTTCTATATAAATCCTCACAATGACCACACAATGACCACTTACTCACAATGACCACTTGTTCGGATGGCGGTTTCAGCCTACTATGCTTTTTATGAACCTCTGTAGATAAAAATTCGATTGTAGTACAGACATGATCAAATCTTACACTCCCACAAGACTGTCCTGGGTACTGATTCGTCGTGCGTGTGTCAATAGCTTATTCACTCGTTCGCTTTTTTCATGGACGTTTGGGAAACCACTAAAGTTTAGATGTTAACCGGACTAAGTAGACTTCCTGTTGACAGCTCTTTTATTACAGCCACTTTCTCGGCGACCTGTGGATCCGGCGAACAACTATCAGCCTCAAATTCACACGTTACGCTCAGATTGGGATGACAACTATTTAAGCGCTGCACTAGGTTATCTATTGTTTTTTTTTGGTTTGACTGAATACTAGTGTATCATCAAAGAAGCGTTCGTATTATGACAGACTTGCTATGTCTGCAGTTAACGTCTGCTCAATCCTTAACATGAAACAGTCTGCAAAGATGGGCCCTAGTGGAATTCTTATGGCTAGCTCATCTATCTGGTAGTAACATAGACTATCCAACAGTGTTAGCCTCGGGTGTTAAAAAAACTGATTCAAAATTTCATTTCTTGGTTAACATCATATGACATGCCCTTAGTAACCTTTTCTCTCTAATCCGGACTGTGTATTCAACATTCAGTTTGATAAAACTTTGCGCCAGTTATGAACGTTGGGTGGTACGTCCTTTAGATCAGATCACAAAGATAATCAGTTAGCGACTGAATCTCATGAAGGAAGTCTGTATGATGGAATCACTCAGTTTCTGTTAACCTCCGTAACGGTTCATATATATAAACTTGGGTAATCGATAATCACAATTAACAATGTTGTCACTCGAGGCTATCTTGCATAGAAGTGACTAACACCCAAAACATCGAGATACTTTAAAACTGCTGAGATTTCCTCTGAAGTTTTGGTAACTGTCCCCAGTGACATGATATTCACAAATAAAGATTATTAAATATTTAGGCCGAATTCGATACTTGTAGGCAACAGCAAAATTAGCACGTTAGTAGAAAACAGATAGATTATGCCGTTATCTGGAAAGCATGCCATCAAATGCTTGAAACGATTGAAACAACAAGATTTCCTGATACAAGCTTATTTCGGCCAAGTTAAGCAAACATTTTGAAGTAGAATGTGGTGGTGGTGGTTTCCACATTTCGAAAATAAGACGTCGCATTCAGTATGCAAAAGAGACGTGTAAGTTTCCGCATCACTTTAAACCTCAATACCTAGAACTTTCGGTCAGTACAGTCATCCCCTTAGTCTGTGAAACTCAAATCCCTTTTGTGTTTATGTGAAGATAACCACTAAGTGTATTTGCCAAATGTGCAGCCTAACTACTTCTTTACATCATGCCACTGTATTTTCCATAATACCATTTGTGGTTAAATCGAAATCACACATGCGAATCGTGCTTACAAACACAGCACGTTGTACACTTAACAGTTCGGATAAAATTCCATCCATAATCTTACAAAAGTCTGATCGGATAGCAAATGGACTTCTGCTGGTGGCAATCTTAAACGATATAATTATGGCAGAGCTAGGAAAGTGACAGACAAGCCAACTTGATAGGTTGCTTTATAGTTGTGTTGATGATGATTTTGCTACTCAAATATAAAAGTTAAACTTAGAAATGCGAGCAGAGAAGCTCCAGAAAGCTCATTTCGGGAACAGAAATGGATGAATTTTAGCACTTTATGGAAATACGGCTGAAGAAAAAAGCGGATGTACCCAGAGTGAAGCGTGTGTGTGTGTTGGAAATCAGCGTGAGCCGGTGGATGAGGAATAACTTATCTAATGCTGAGTGGACAACGTTAATATATTGTTTTCTGTTGTTCTACAGCTACACTATTAGGTATTTTTCCATAAGATTTAGGGAAAATCATCTTACGTGGTTTTGACTGTGGAACTGATAACCTGCTTACTTGTGTGGTAATTTCATGCCCGATCAACACGTTAGCAATAGGTTTATTTTTGATGTTTTATCAAGTTCCGGCACATCATCCTAAATCTCTCCGTCAAAATCTTTAGTTAATTTACTGCCAAATTAGTCACCACTCTGTTACATAATCATGTAAAATGCCGCTATGAAAAATTCGCTCACTGAATGCGCTTCCCATTAAAATATTTAGGCCGATCTCCCCACAAACGGCGTCAAGTCAGGGGCCTTAATTCCGTTAGATACTCTATGTGTAAGACGACTGTTGGGTATACTATTAAGTGCTCAAGCGATTACACTATCTTGTTTGATCAGATTACTCACGTCAGTTTCTAACTTCCATACACATTATTTTCACAACTTCTGTAAAAAATTTTACCCGACGCAAGTGTTTTGTTTCCGATAAATCAACGAGCTGGGTAGCTACATAACGGCTGAGCTGCCACTGAAATCTAATAAAAGTCATAGTGTTTGATCGTCTTAATCTCTGAACACAGAAATGGGTTAGCCATCGCTTGCGTGCAACTTATTCCGATTTATCCATCACTGACCATAAAAATTATAACCATGGTTAGCAGGAGTTTGCGTTTCCTAAACACTGGATGTAGTTAACACTTAATTGCAGCCTTCGCGTTCAGACGGACTTTCCAGCTTGCCTCTCTTGAAGCGAAGCGCTAGACTAGAGATGGTTCTTGCCATAACCTGTCCGCAGCGTACATCCTTGCCGCTGCCTGGGCCAGAACCCGGTTGCGATTTCATGAAATAGCTACCTTTGCCACTGTGCGAATGACCTCACATTAGGCACAACCGATTTATTATAACCCATATTCATCTGCGATTAACGCTCAGAGTGGCCAGTCGCCTCGAGGGGGAGAAAGTAACTTTCTGTTAATACTCATCAGTAAGCAGAATAAAGTTAATCAATTTATTAGTATTTGTAAAGAGAGGTCCTAATAACGGGGTTGTCGACTGAAGTTTTTTAAAACAGTTACTGTGTTGGCCGGCTGGAACAAACTTCCTAGTCCGTTATTTTGTCAGATTTGTACAGCAGATTGTGTAACAGGGCATGCTGCTGTGTTGCCAGCACCGTTTTAGTTTTCGTTTGTGTAAGTCGTGTGTATGGCTTACTAGGCCTTTCGCTCATACTTGTTTTTGTTGGTTCCTTTTACAGGATTGTTGCTGGAGCCTCTACTTCGGAAGAACACTGTTTCCACATCGATCTAAAGTTGGTTAACGAGTGAGATGAACAATCAGAGTAGAGACGGCCGGCTTACATGTTACAGTTGGCAAGAATATCAGCACCTAAAGATAATTAACACGCATCCAACCTCCGACCCTGGCACTTGCAACCAACGTGAATCGCTCACCAATTAGGGCACGGCTGGACATCAGTGGGGTGGAGGTGTGTAACGTCAACCATCGGAAACAGATTAACTGATTTACCCAGAATCACTTTTCGGTTGCTCCTGCCTTCTTATATTTTCTTCAAAACAACGAAAATACACGTTGCGGGATGTTTATATTTCATTCAGTTGATTCAGCCGCCTGGTTGAAAGAGACTATTCGTGCATTTGAATATGAAACGAACAGTGTACAACTAAACGGATAAAATTTTTTGGGCCAGATGATTACTACCATGCAAGCGGTACGATCTGAGTCAGTAGTCGTATGTGTACAAAGTTGGCTCACGGTGTTTTATCGAAGTGAATGAATTGATCAGAGTTCACGAGAACAACATTTCGTTCGATCTGTTGGCCAATCGAGACTGATGGGTTATGTTAGTTGTTTTCGGCCACGCTGATACCTTGCGTAAAAAAAACTGATCAGTCCCTTTGTGACATCGACCTGTTCTGCCAATTTTGGTGTTCCACAACAGCAAATGGACAAAGAGGCAATGTGAAAACCAGAAACACTGATTAGCATTATGCCATTCTTATCCATTTTAAATATTTCAGTTGGATGTTTTAAATAAGTGGGAAAAAAAAATAAACCAAATATAAAAATCCCGAGGTAGATTTTGTTACCTTTTATTAGGGGTATTCGTTCCGATTTTACTTAACATGGCTAAAAATGGATCACCAGTTTGATGTCCTTGGGGTTCTCCTGAGAAATATCGATTGATGATTTTGACGTCCGTTTCAGAAGGTTGTAGCAGCATATCAAACTGTGGAACTACCAAGTTACCCTGAGAAAGGGACGATTATTACTAGTGTGGAGTACCAAAAATTGGTTACTTATAAAATGATCTATTTGCGAAAGTCTCCATCTTCCGACAATCCAGAGCCAGCGATTGGTACTACATGCTCCAAACAGGGCATGCGCTCTACAGGTTGATTGGTTGCATTTGTGACAAGCGACACTATGGCGCACAGCCGACTGTTTGTTGAAATTATATGGTAGCAGTTGTTTGAAGCGATGTTAAGTAAAGACAAGGTGAAAAAATTCAGTGTAAGTTACGGTCTTTTCAGCTGCTTGGTAACATGTTAACGGTGATACGGTTATGAATTTCTGTTTGTCAAAATTAATATGATACTTTCTGTTAATCGGTTGTTATTTGTGTGTATTATCGTATAAGCATGTTATATGAGAACCGTTACTCAATGCACCTGAAACGAACTCGTGCTGCGGAAAACGATTGGAACGCAAAAGAATTTAAGACATACTTATGCCATCCTGGTGTGTTGTCGAACTTCAAAAACAACGAGGAAAATCATGAAGTCAATTAATAGTTAACAATAACGGTTAACGTAAAGCGAGTGGATATCATAAGATTGTGCGTAGACTATTGCAGACTCCATTGTGTGCCTCTGAGGGACCATAATATTGCATGTTTTTTCAAAGCCGTAGATGGTTTAGTTGTTCCACTGATCTGTAGCGGTACACCATTTTGAATAGGTTTGAATCTGGGGTCATTGCAATTACACAGATCCTGTTCACCTCAGTGCAGATTTCAAATTTTTCAAGTTAGTTTAGGTTGAGGACATTCTGGGATTTTGCTGTTATCGCTTCACTCCCATTCAAGCTGTTCAGAAGAAAACTGCCTCGCATTTGGGATGGTTGACGTTTGGAAACAATTAGAGCAGTCGTTTCTCATTAGCCGTATCCCGTAACTTCCCATACGAATTATTAACGACTCGGAAGAATTTTGTACAGCATATGGGGCAATTGTTATTGCCCTCCCGTGTAAAAAAAACAAAGTGTAAATAATGTGGATTGTTAGCAGAAGGATGGTTGTACTGTCTTAGACAATGCGCTATTTCGGATCACGCTAGGATTTGCTGATGATTTTTAGTTTCCTTAGTGGCTACTCGTCGGTAACACCATCTGGTAGTTTATATGACGTGTTTGGCAGTGGTTTTATTGGACCATAATATCTACCAACATAACAATGATGTTTTTTCTCTCGCAAGTCTGTTTGATTGTATAATTTACTTTTTGACCAGACTCTGGTTTCAAATGTCACGCTTTCTACCAAGGTTAGCGGGTCCAGATGGGCGTGCATACTCACCCAGGACACTTGAAAAGAGTTGGTACTACGAGAAGTCGGTAGGCGAAGGTCCACATCAACTAAAGTTGAAATGTGTTTTGAAAGTAATGGTCTTTTACATGTATGATAAATAATGTTAAACCAGTTTCTGGAAGCAGCTGACCGTCTTCTATTTATCGCAGGTATAATAATGAGAACGTGCTATGTGGATCGACTTATGCTTGCAGTTGCAAACACACATACATATCCAACCAGCACGTGACCGTAGACATCCGGGACCATCTGCCCAACTAGCTCAATCATTTTCAGACTGTTTATACTAGGCGGTACCGATAAAGAGTTATTCTTAGAAGCTGAACAAGGGATAAACATTCCAATAACTTTAGCATAAAAAGCAAACTCATTTCACATAGCGGAGATGGTGTCTCGGTACAGGAACAGATGTTGGCCAGCAGGTGAACACAAATAGAACATTGTTTTAATATTTATATATTGCATTCTCTTAACAGTCTTCGGCCCTCGTTTGTGGAAAGTGCCAAGTTTTCCCATTCGAATTTCTGTCTGATCACTTCAGTTCTAACTTTCATTCGCACGGTTAACCTTTACTTCCTTGATGCTGTCTTTTGGCTTGCAAAGTGTTTTCAACCCACCTTTTAACGTTTACGTTCTACATTTTCCGGTTTTTACTACCAATTTAGCGAACACACGTTCATTAATACAGAATGTTTATTGTATGACTCGTATATGGTGCGTTAGTTTTTTCAAACTGAAATTTCAACGCACACCACTACACCGTTTCCACTTGAATGCCTTTTGTACGTCTGGTATATCCAGTCTATTCGCTTATCTGCTTTCGTCATTTTACAGTCAAATGAGTTTTCCATTTTGCTCGCAATCTACGGATTACATGCTCTAAGCATTCCACACGAATGCTTTGAAATTGTTCGCAGTATTCAGGGTTAATTACGTCTCTGATTTGTTCCTCATCAAAACAATACCATCCAACGACGAGTTGATCGTTAGACTAAACAAGTGGTTCAGAATAACCTCATTACACTTGTTATTATGCAAGTACAACAGGTTCACTATAAATCTCCAGAAACTGGCCAGTGAAATGGAAACAGAATGTCACTGCATCAAACATCTCACGTTCTTGATAATTTGTTTTGCTTTCTTGATTTATCGAAAACCTGTTTAAAATCCACCAATTGGTACAGACATCAACGTGTATAGATCTTTACTTAAATCACCTCTCGATAAAATATGAAAATTATATTACTGCAGAGCAGTTATATTCGCAAGGATATGGCAGCCTCCAAAATCGAACTACTTTAATTTAAACTATGGCGCAAATATGACATTTATTTCACCACAGGAAACGGATACAGTTAATGTCTTTTTCATTATTTCAAATTGTACAACGGATGAAAGTCAGAACAAATTCACATTGATACGTGGGGGGATATGGTCAATTTTAAGGTAACACTCATAGTTACTCGCATCTGTCGCATTTCCTTCCAATTTTTAGTCAATTTGTTTTGAAGAGACAAACCAGATCCAAGTCTGGCTTCTGTTATAGCTAATCCCTGGTGCATATCCTTATCATAGCCGAAACCGGAAATTCGGCCACGCTTTCATGGCATAAACGTGTTGACCACTGCACCCGTGACCTCATATTATGTATTTCCGATATGTTATATCTTATCACTCAACAGCTTCCGCTTATATGTACCGTTCAGATTATCTAGTCGTTTCAGTAAAGGACAAATTTACCTTCTGTTTACTGCAATCAGACTTTCGGGACTGTAAGGGGTTTCCAGTCACAGTAAACAGTGGTGAACATAAAGGTCTCATTGGCAGTACGTTTTTTTAGTGTACATACATTTGTAGGTACTCAGATATAAATAGTAAGGTTGGTATGTTTGTCTCATCTTAATCGAATACTTGTTTTTCCTAAGTGAATACAATACAGATCCGTCTTGATTAGCTGCAACATTTTGACAAGTAATAACGCGGAAACGTTTACGCGTGTGCACTCGGAGATTTTATCACAAACTTAAGCGTGACGCTGCTTGATATGCCTTCCGGATAATACAGAAATTAGACCTGCCAAATAGTCATTGGTTACATAGCTCCTATTTTAACTTTCATCATCCAATATCACTTCAGGGCTTGAGGCTTGCTGGAGCTGTGGTCAGTGCAGTTGTGGTCAACACCTGCTCGCTTCTAGATCAACTACAAAAGGGCTGATCAACTTCAGCTTAGAAGAGACAGGAACTGCAACAACTAAAGGAACTGATGAAGCATAGTTTCTGATTTTTTCTTTCCATAACAAATTTTTTCTTATTTCCTCAGTCCCTACAGACTAGCAATATCGGTTTGTATTTGGCTGAATATTTTCTCCCCTCAAGTTTTCTACGTTTACCTATCTAGTTATCTCTAGGTAACGCGCATACGCTTAACTTGTTCGAAAGACACACTTCAAGACCTTAAACAAGTTGATCTCAGTTGTTAAATCCACATTCATGATCATTACTGTACTACTATCAATCTATACATTCGGCCTGGACGGAGTTCTAGTCCCTGTAGTGGCAAGGATAGGCACTAATGACGAGCTCTAATGAGAGCAAAACTCGAGTTTAGTGCTTCTTTTCGAAAGGGGCCGACTGGATAGTGTATGGGAATGCGAGAGCGGCTATCACCTGTGGGTGATGTTCAACTTGAAATAAACCAAATCCTCGACGGCTCATCAGCAGTATAAGCTTTTAGTTTTGGCGACTGTTGCCCATAATGCCCAAAGTAACCTAAGACGTTTCTTCTGAATATATACATATAAACATATGTAACCTAACCGTAAGAATACGGCGTTGTCAGCCAGCATTCACTTGCTGCCTCCCTACTGGATATGAGTCATCTGCCAATTGTCCACAATCAAGGGCAACATAAACACTAACACATTTAATGAGATCGGAGATTTCAACCTGTCTAGGAAGTCCTAATCGCGGGGTTATCGATTGGTGTTAACAGACAGTAACTGTGTCTCTATTTCGATACGATCGGGCAACCTGATCATTACTCACAAGCGAAAGTGGTTGAGCGTTCACATATGATAATTCGGTCGTGCCTAACGTGAGGTCAAGGGCGCAGTAGTAAACACGGTTGCCTGCTCGTGAACAACGTGTCCGTGGTTCAAGTCCCGGCAGTGGCGATGATATGTACTACTGACGAGCTCTAATGACAGAAAAACTGGAGTCTAGTGCTTCTGCTGTTCGAAAGGGACCGATTGGAAAGTCTATGGGAATGCGACAGCTGCGATCAATTGTGGGTGATTTTTAACTTGAAACTAACATACTCATCAAGAAGATTACCAAAAGCGTATAAAATCACCTTTCGTATGACTAGACAGAACGTTTTGTTATTCAGCAGAACAATATTTCTAACAATATTTTGTATAAAATATGTTCCTCTGACTGTTTGTCGTAGTTATGGCGGTCATTTTTCTGGTTAGATGCACCAAAACCATGCACAGTGTAATCCAAAATTTCGGAGCTATCGTCAAGCAGCCTAGATCCAAGTGTACTGAAAACCCGAATGCTTAGTGGGAATTAACTGTCCAGCCTAACGAATGGCTTTCTTCATTTCTTGAATAACAATAATAGCTATGTGAGAGGGTTGCTAAAGCAACATGTCGTCGTGTGCATACACAAAGCGATAACCACGTAGATGAACCGTATGGTACGTTCGCTCAAGGTACTTTTATAATCAACATCAATACATTGTCTTGTGCGAGTGTGTGTGTTCTCGTATGACTTACAAATCAGCACGTGATGACATCAGATCAACAATCAGCAAAAGAGTTGAATTGCTAATTGAGAGATTAGCAAGTGATTCACTTTTCATGCAAGTGCTAATCGATCGGAAAGTGAGACCAAATGTGAATAAAATCAATCCACACTTGTTAGCTAAAACTGGCTGACTAGAAGCACTAGAAATATAGATACTTCGGACGGAAAGTAACTATGACAGAAATTAAACATTACGGAGAATAATCAAGCAACTACACTGATAATGCTAGACGGCAGGTGTGTTCCTCGAATGCATAATCCAAACAACACACCTGCGACTGTCAATAGGAGAAATATCGATCAGGTGTTAACGACTGCGCGATAAAGAGAGATATAAGTTATAAGACGGATAGCAGATATATGTAGATGTTGGGGAACGTAGAAGAAATATTCATACATTGAGTAGCATTGTAGTCATATTTTTTAAAAATAACCCCATGAAAACACTCATAATAAAAGCAGTCAAACAAGAACGATAGACGAGTATAAATCACCCCTTCAACAGTGAGTTTTAACAATGCCACTTATATTCGAAATCTGTACCAAGTACACATAGCACCGTACAAACCATGACATGCATTATTTAAATGTATACGTCACAGTCAATTGTCCTGAAGCGGGTAACTGGTTATAAACTTCATGAATGAGTTTACTTGCTTCTGATAAACCATAGCCTCACTTTACGTTTTGTCTTATCAATATCATGCTGGCATTGAATTAGCGGTAAACTTGCTGCTAATTAGAAATTATGGTAGGTTCACTAACTTTAGTATTGTCATTCAAGTGCTTGCAACCGAAACCGTCTGGTAGTGGTTCGTGAAATCTAACAGACCTTGGACGTGAATCGAAATCAAGTTGAAGGCCGTCTATAACAGTCAATCTCCCGAAACCACGCAGTCCACTTCCATAGACATTCGAAGTAATAGTAGTGAAAGTTTTATTCGCATCAATGCTTCGGTCCATTGATCTGATGATGAATCATTGAAGACGGTTACCCGTTAGTGATTCGTCCATGAATAAACGGACACAATAACAGCAAACTAAATTCCCTGCCGTCCGAGACTTTCAGCTCATTTAGTTTTTCGTTTTGATTGCAATTTAATTTTGGTGATAAAGACTTTATGGATAACTTCTGAAGAAGTAATTTTATACTTGCCGCGATTTATTCTTTTCAACTGTGCGATTCAGAATGCTGTAAATCTCAACGACCTCACTAGATTCCCCAGTATTGGAGGGCAACAAACCTTTAATCAGTACGATCACTTCGGATGATGCAAGACGGTACAGAACAGTGTACAATGTCTAACTGCTTTCAAATATACGATTTTAAGTATGCTGCCCTCAAAGAAGGTCAGTACGTTATACCCACCTTCTTATATGTTTTTTCATATAAGTGAGCCCTCTGTTCAAAGACACACAGAACAAGTCTGTATGTGTAAATGATTCAACAATCGTTTTTGTGAATGCACAAGCGTAACATAATTTAACGTATCACCGTAGAGGCTACATGTTTGTAAACACCGTACAAACGTTTCTTACAGGAAGGTATTGGAGAGCATTTGGCATCGGATGAGAAAACACAGCTGGACTTCCCCAACGAGTATGTTGTCCTCACTGCTGTTTTACTTGCTGTAACAGTGAAGGTAGTGCAGGTTGACACGCGAAAATACACTAGCATCTTTTCCGAAAAATGTGGTGACAGATCAGATGGACTACCACCCACCCACTGTCTTGCTATACATCCCTTTGAATCCAAATCAGTAAAAGGAAGATCAAGACTTGTTCCAAAACTACTAAATCCAAGCAATCTCGGTCGTTTCGCAGGATGAATGGGTCGCTTTATACTCTGCCTACAGCAGACGGATAGGCAGAAGGGTAGTAGTCAAAACATTGAGTTCCATTTATCCAGTTCACCAATAACGATAGAAAACATATATTGCGAGATGTTAACATTTCGTTTACTCCCTTCAATCACGAACGTAAAACACTGGAATATACAGGACATGGAGATAGCAACAACAATAGAAACAATCAACGATTGAGTTTACATAAAGCAAGGACTGTTATCAGTTTCAGGACAGACAAACTGCATGAGTCAACAGTTTATGCACACACAAGACTGGACGGCGAGTATTGATTAACATTGCTTTGGAGAAGGCAAGCAGTTTCTGGTTCCGATTACGCAACAACACTTGGAACGAGTTGGTTGGGTCAACAACGTGACCCATTTCTATTATGTGTTTTGCAATGGATGAGGTCGGATTTCGTCTCAGTCGCTCTGTTGTCATTGCCTGTTGCGTCATGACGCGCACCAACCACTTAGACATATGTTCAGCCATTCTCTGTCGTAGGCACTGATCTGTTCTGCTGATATAGACGTCAATGCAACTGCAAATGAATTGATAGACTACATGTGAGACAGAACATTTCAGTAGGTCACGATTATGAATAAGCTGAGCGACACTCCTTGTTGTGAGTAGCAATCGCAATTCAGCCGTACATCCCCTACGGCTTCTTTGTTCAGCCCGCGGTAGTTGATTTATACATTCCCCACGTCAGCTGAGCTATCGACGTCACTGTTGCGATAAGCTTTGGCTCTAGTCATCATATCTACTGGTCAGGTTGATAGCCATTAACAATTGGTGTTTAAACGCAGCATCGTAAACAGTTTTTGCTATTGGCGGGAGTGTTAGAATTGGGTTGTCAGTGGCCTCGTTCATCAACTGGCTTGCGTCAGTTTATGCTTCCAAGGCCGCCATATACGCGCTTTCAAAGAATCTGGTTTATGTCAGAATATCAGAGAGGACCAGAATCAACGTTCTAGAGAATTTGTAAGCTACTGGTAGTTTGATCTGTTAGTATCATTTTACCCCTGACACACAGTCTTTATCAGGTCAAAGCTGTTCCGGATGAAGTGCATAATTAACTTGACACGTTGCCGTTTCCTTCTTAATTTCACCGGGTAACGGGTATTGGCATTTTGTGAACTGGCTAGCTTGGCGGTAATGCATATGTCTGAAATTAGCTCCAGATGCAAGCTTGACAGTTTTTACACCACTGATTCTAACAGCTGTTAGTCCCAAATCGTAGGGACCATTCATAGTTTAGGCAAAATAATGCGCAAAACGATGGCTTGTCGTTTAAACAAGCTTTGAGTCACACGGTAGTCCTGAAAATTGTTGGATTGCATAGAAGTTTCATCCAATTGCCTCATTTCTGTGAGAGTTTCTCAGTGGTCAATTCTTGGTCTTCTATTCTATATTTATATTAGCAGATTCGGGGACAATATCTCCAACCACGCGTTCATCTATGATGCCGAGTTAAAAAAAATAGGGAATTCCATTAATACGCATTGAGGTATATGCGATCAAATGGTTGGTGTCTCCCTCTGAATGGCAATGAGCACACGTGTGTCACTTGATGAGGACTATTGCAGTGTCATCGAGATTCACAGTGCACTAAGTGGGCTAAATCTCATGAAGGTCAGTTTGAAAGAGGTAGCATCATAAAAAGCTTTTACTATTTCCAAGCAGATTAAAAGGACCTTCCGACTTTTAAAGAAAAAAATGTTTCAGACGCCGTACTTAGTATGTATAAGACAGCCAGTTGAGTATGTTAATCATGTTATGTTCACCATTATAAAGAAGGACAAACTCGCTGCTGCGTCTGTTCACGGCATAACTACTACATTGGTAGCGGACTTTTTCTCAGCTATTCAACGATTGATACACGAGTTCGAGGCAGAAGCCCAAGGGTCCCGGACCTAGTATGCTATTCTTGTTCAATATCAAACGGACGTCTGTTGATCTGAAAGGCATTCATGGAAAACAGGGTGTAGCACCGCTCTTGGGAATTACAGTAAGTATCACAAAACAAACTAAGATTACTCGTACAAAAGGATTTTTGGGAAATGAGGGTCAGGTAATGCTTTAAAACGATCGCTAGAAGCGTTACTGACGATCTCTGCAAGAAGACTGTTCCAGAAGTTAACGACCCTGTAGGAAAAAGACTGCTGCCTAGGAAAAGTCTGAGGACGAAGCTTGAGAAACTTCTTGTTATGTCCTCACCAACCGTTATAATTCGCTGCAGTGAAAAACTGATCAATGGGGCCTACTCTAAAGAGGAAGAGTGTGAAAATTAAATCACCGCACAGTCGTTGAAATTCAAGTGGATATAGATCAAGAATTTCTAGTTGAGACTCGTATGCGACACTACTTAGGCCCGTGACTAGTTTGGTAGCC
>LUCH01000020.1:296383-311896 GCA_013368495.1 Paragonimus heterotremus | reverse complement strand
ACAATGCCAGTCGAAGCCACAGAGCATCACATTTATCACATATTTGAAATCCACTGATAAACGTGGGTGTTGAGTGATGCTGGTGAGGGAAGATCGCGGAACCTCTCCTTCTCAGCTCGATAAATTGAGTACCCGGGAACATTCAATTCATTGTCACTTATGTCACCTGTAAGCTAGGTCTCCGTGAAAGCAAATATGTGGGGTTGTGTGTCATGAATTAACTGCCTGATTTCCGGTAATTTATTAAACAAACTCAGAAAGTTCCTGTACATACACTTGAGAGCTACTTCCCCACATGACTTGGCTAGAAAAGAGATAGGAGAGTGCGAGGAAGAGCTTGGGAAATAAGACGTAGAATGGAGGATGGTGGTTTGGTCGGGCTCGGTCTGTGCTGCCGAGTAGCCCTGTTGGCCGTCTTGTGAGGCTGCGGACGCGACTGCACTGCTTGTGCGTTTGTCAGCGTTCCTACAGGACGCTCAATCAGCATTGTTGTTCTTGCGACTTGCGGCTTCTGCACCCCTGCCAAATTCCCCCTTTTCGGAGGGTGTTTGCGATTTTTCACCCTGTTAGTCCGAATCCTAGGAAGAAAGAATTTCATACGGGGCCTACTGGTGGTTGTTGCCTTGGGTAACTCGGGAGACGGCCTTGGTACGATGTCTTCAGCAGTGGTGCCCATGCTCGGAAAGTCAGTCGTTGGGATGGCGACTACGGAAACGGCATCCCTGCTTCCCTCCACTGGCAAATTGATCGGGGAGAGTACTATTAGAGCAGAAACTACGACTTCAGTCTCAAGCTGTAACTTCTGGTGTGCCATGATTAGTGACTTGGTTTCACTCCGCTGTTCGCCTCTCACTCTCTCTTGCCGAGAGCGATCAAAAGTGGGCGTTGGCGGATTTCAAAACCGCTGTTTTTTTTTACTACAGTCTCAAGACTAAGCATAGCTGGAAAAGTTACCAAGGGGCCCAGCGACCTTTTGTTTGTCTTAGCTCATAGCCTACTTGCCAGTACAAGGTTGGCAACATCCGGGGGGAAGGAAGAAGTTAAGATCTAATAAATAATGATACGAACCTTAATCTGAAGTTAGTAATCTGTGTCAACTTGAACTTCGAGGATTCTGTGGCCATGTGATTCTCACACAGTTATTTGGCATAGGTTCCGTAGAGCAGTTCATCTTACTGGCGGATAATTGTCGGTGAGACATGGAAAGGCGCGTTACATTTCCATGGACGTTCTTGAGACAAAAATTCATTGAGCCACACAGTAAGGTGTATAACAGCAGTGAACTCATGCATACTGTTCAAAGGGAATATCTTCCTGTTCTGCCATTCAGAGATTACCATTTAGCTAACGACATCGTGCACAATCTGAAGTCCGTTCTAGCTGGAACGTATGTGGTTATGCCGTTCCGTTTAGTGCAGGCCGTCAGAGGACCAGTTCTGGATAATCATAAAAGCAGGTTGTCAGACTTTTGTACCTCATGTGCACTTTTTTGTTTGTAGTCATATTGAGGTTTACAGTGGCATGACAAGTCGACAACAATCACACTGAATGGCCGAACGCAGCACGGAATGGTTGACACAAACAATGATACACCAGCCGCAATTTAGTGAACTGGATGCCCAAAGTCCACCGGCATCGACTACTAACACTTCACAATAGCAGGTCATCGTTTCGACCTAGTAAACTAACTCAAGTTACTGTTGACCTTTTGCCAAACAATGCTTATCACTACTTAACGGACGACGATGTGTGTGCGAAAATAGTTGAGGCAACTGATCAGGTAGTCATGGTGTTGATTACTTTAGACTTGGTATGTTTGTAGGCATATCTAGTTCCCTGGTTCTCTAGTTATGTATGATGTACATAACTTTCTTGTTTTGTGTTTGCGATTGGAGAGAGTAAATAAAATGTTTACACATTTCAACGTGTCTTCTTTTGCTTTGATGAAACAACTCTTCTGTCATGGAGTTGTCTACTACTGAGGCGGTCTTCCTTCTGGGTTCGTCAACTGCGTGTCATATTGATCGTTTCAAGGCATTGTTCCATATTCACTGACGAAAGACAATCACATTTGTAATCTTACTCTGCTCTTGGCGCTTGTTGTGAAGCAAATCGTATCCAGTTGACGCCTTTCAGATTAGTTGACGGAGCGACTGCATCCTCGTACCAGTATATCAATCACTGGAAACGCTGAAACCTTAGATTACTTGTCACGTTAGTTTATTCTGCACACCTGGGGGCGATATCTTTAACAACACCAGGCTCTTATGTCTTGGGAAACAAATAAAAACTTCAAGTCTACCCATACCGTAGGTTGTAGGCGCCCATCCGTCAGTAAACCTAACAACAAGGCAGACGGTAAGTCCATTCACAACTGGTCCAGACTGATGGTCAAAACAACTAGAGGATTAGTTTGGCGGGCCATCTGCTTCTACTACGCAACCACCACGAACTTGTAGTGCGATGTCTTATTCGGAGGATTTCAAACTGCCGATCAAGACTTAAACCCGGTAGTGTAGTTTCCATCTTAATCGCAAAACGGCTGCTAACCCAGCTAGTTTCTTCTCGGCATTTTCCGAAGAAGGCGTGGAAACCTTATTAGAGTCTTTCACCCAGTGGTTTCAACCAGCGTGCACTAAACAACCTTACTCTTTGTCGAGGTCACTCAGTAACATTTAAGAAATTCGTCAAAGGCTCTCGATAAAGATATGTGGGAGTAGCCAGACTCAGTGGCAACTGGGATTCTAACATCCACCATACTTCACCAACTCACAGCAACACCAAAGGTAGACTTTAGTTAACGGTATGCAACTTTATGTCATGGACAAGGACCTACCTCTGGTGGGCAGCCAGAGATTCGGTTAATTTCTGGTTGAACGTCACCTGCATTTGATCACATTCTTTGCAGTCAGATATACCTTCTAGTCAGCTCCCTTTGCCTAAAGAGTTTGATGAGATTGGAAATCTCGACCTGCTTCGGGAGTCCAAATCGCCGGGTCGTCGTTTGGAGTTAACAATCAGTAAGTAGGTCTGATCACGCAACCTGATCATTACTCGCAAAAGGAAGCGGCTGAGTGTGCGAATTTGATAATTCTGTCATCATAACTGTGAGGTCAGTGGAACAGTGATCAATCCAACTGTTTCACGGAAGTGTGGCCAGGTTCTGGTCCTGGCCGTGACAAGAATGTGCACTACTGACAAGCTTTGACAAGAGTAAAATTTGACAGAAATAATTCTTTTTGAAAAATGCTGACTGAAAACTCTGTCTGCGGAGGTTGTGATCACTTGCGAGTGACGTTCAACTCCAATAAATGTATTAATCGAAGATTCACTCCGTTAAATTCTGGAGTAGGTTCTCCTGTGCCGTCAGCGAAAACTCTGGATTCCTCTTGTCTAATAGATTTGCATTCAGCTTAGTTGAGCGAATCGGGCTTTCATATTAGTCTGAACGCTAGGATTTACCAATGAAAATACTGTCGGCACTATATTCCCAACATTCAAATATGATCAGAGTTTACTGTGAATTGTTGACTAGTAGCATCATCAAGGTTGTGTACTTTCGCCTTTTTATAGTTTGTCCTAAGTTAAATCTTGGAAGACTGTTTTCCGTACGCACATTGTACTTAGTGGAAAACTAGTTTCCGGTCTGACGACAATCTGTTGTTATTTGATCATTTTCGAATGGCACAGACAGTGTTTGATGCTATTTCTCGCCTTGTTGAATGATTCGGAATTCTGCTTGAAGCCCCAAAGTACAAAATCCCATTACAATATTGCTACAATTATGTGGATTTATTGTTTAATAAGGAAAGTATGGATACTGTCGACCATCTTACCTACCTTCGAATTTTTAACGGATGTGGTAGAGATCTAGGGAATAAAGTAAAAACTAGAATCTTCATGACTAAGGTGGTATTCTCTAATCTAGATCACCTCTGGCGACGAACCGGTCTCTTTCCGATGCGTATGTACTGTGTATGAAGCACAACCACACTGGGTGCGCTATTTTAGATATATAGTAAATCAGACAGCACGGTACAGAAGATATAAACTGTCGTTAGATATATGAACAGTGACGTCTGCGTCTGGTTGCTCGCATCTGGTGGAAGAACGGATTAAAAAAGACCAGGTTGGGAAGCGGGTAGATTTGTATGGTTACCAAGCGAGGTTGGTTGGTCCAGCTTTAGCAGCACTAAGGTTGATAGTTAACTGTCTGTCACATTGGTCACGTTCAGTCGATGTTATGGTCATTTGGTTTATTGGGGTAGATGGGAATATGATAACACGGGGTATATAAACGAAGTGGTTCATCATGGGGTTAGCCAATATAATTCGGGCTCAGGTCTTAGCGACTCATAAGGTAGGTGAGTAGAAGTACCAACCAATCAGATTCACTGACTTTATGGATGACACCGTTTGGTCGAGTTTACTATGAAGTAGGTGAATCTACCGGGGTTGGGAGTTGAAATCTGTTGGGTTGATAACGTCTTATCGTCACTTACACATCGGTTGTTTGTTTGGAATGCAGCTTGATACCGTCTGTTTGATTACAGATATAATTGTCCCTATCAATCTGATCTTTTGCTTGCTTTTTGCTTCACGATAACACAATAGTCAGGCATCAGCACAAACGATTTATGTAGTGCAGTCTTTGATGACGATCTCAGTCGAAGACAATGTAACTAAACGTACGTGATCGCCCACTCATGGTGAATCCCATATATCACTCCTTGAACGTTACTGTGGAAAGGTTCAGTGCCGCTAAAGAACTTTCGGTACAGTCTCAACGTACGTTTACTGGAGCAAAAATCTCTGCAACCGACCAAGTATCCACTTAGACAAACGCTGACACATGTAAGAGAGACGTGGTTGTCATGAAATTCGTGTTAGTCCGTGTCAAGTGGTTTACACTTGTTCGTGTTTCAGTTGACAGACGGAGATGGAGGGCTCAAAAGAATTGTTTTGTGTACATAGATGTGGGTTGTAGGGTCGGAGTGTAACAGCCCCCACCATCGATAAAAGTCACACTGTGACGGCTTTCTGAACCTTGTAAATGATTGGGAAGACATCATTTGGCACTTATGGTGGTCTGTGTCGATCAAGTGAGAACTAACCGCAATGAAAATGGGCCTTCCCAGACCTATGCAAAATCATTTCGGGAGATGTTCACCGTTCTTTCCGGCCAACCCCTCTGCAATTCTCCCCAAATAATCGGATTAGTGATAACACGTGAGAGAATAAACGTTAAGTGACATGGAAAACCTCGTCAATCTAACATTCAAGTGCGACACAAATTCCGGGCAAGTATTGAACGACGTAGTAATCCGTACGCTAGGACAGATATTCTCGACTAAATCGGAACTTCGTACAAACTGAAGCTAATTTCCACTAAACTATGATGTGCTCTAAATCAATGAACTTTGATGACCTGCCTTCCATATGCCAATTTCCATATAGAATTAACACATTCCTGTTTGATTTCTAAAAGCCCAGTGAGAAGTGCTGAAAAACGTTATAACTGACTACTTGTTAAATACATAGGAATTTGGAGGAAATTGGAAAAGCTTGGCAAACAAAAGCTGGCTAAGTTTACTGTGCACAATGCGTCATACGCAACTGTTTGGTCCTCCTAAATGGTTGCGATGGTATTCGTCTTGAAGATCATTATCCGATATGTTTATTGGTTCCTAAATTTTATCTATTGTAGAAGATTTACCTGATCATTTTCTGACGGTTACAGTTAACTAAGAAAATCAGTGATATTTCAAGTTATCGCAAACGATCGATTTTAGCGTTCGATAGTGAAAGAAACCTCTCATAGAAGCAATGTGAAGGGCAGCTTTAGATTTGACCCGCGAACTTTGTGGAAATCATCAAATCCCTAAAAACAATAAATGTTCTCTGGTCTCCATTCATGTGAATCATGTCTGTTATCCTCAATTTAGTGATCTTACATTTGAGATGAGAGAATGATCAGGTTTAGACGATGAACTACAATACGTTGTCGGAGAGCATGCCTTTCTAAAGTACAAAGTGTAACTCTTTGTCCAACCTTATTATTGATTTCGTTGTCAAGACTTTTCAGGCGGGCTAAGATGATTAACTTCATTCAGCTATGATGTTGGGCTTCTCAATTGGAGGGTGTTGTACCGGTTACTGCACTGTGCTTGTGACATAAGATAATACACTATGGTTGAACAAACTGTAAACAAAACTATACTTTTCACAGAACTACATCATTACACATTAGGACGTGAGAAACTTTGCTGTTCTGTCAACGGTACACTGTCCACATTTATTTGTAAAAAGCTGTTGGCGATGGGAAGCTACTTGAAAACTTGTGAAGGTGCCATGAATTTAATGCATAGTTCATAGGTTTAAAGTATGAGATAAATGGTAAACGTAAGATATGGACTTCAAAGTAAATATCCGCTGAACAACCTTGTGCCTTGCCATGGTAATGGTATGTTTACCGGCTTGTGATTTGTTGGCGTGCATCTACCAATCAGAATTGAGAGAAAAATGGTATCCACTGTCTGAAAGATTCTGATGGTCACAGATCACATGACTAGATGTAGAACCACATGTACTCAACACACATATGTACACGCAGATCGCTCTCATATAGCTGCTTACTTAGTCAGACGGATTGAAAACGGAGCTTTCTGAAATGGGTCATTTGAAATGTACATGGATGAAATAACACCTGTGATAAATGATACCCAATTCTCGGCGATCGATTAATGCACGTTATGCGGGGACTTTCTCATCTGCGCCCGACGCAACAAAGTCTGTAACACCCAGAATTTCCAGACCATTGAACAAAGAAAGGCCTAGTTCGCAGCTTACACAAAGCCTAAGCCCCTTACGGAGAGCTTCAACGCTTGAAGGCAGAACAAGATTGATTTGCATTACTCCCAGCCGAACAAGAGAGAATTGGTTGAGTCGAGGCCGTAGCCCATCACACGGTTCCACAATGTCTGTTACAGCCGGGAATTATGTTTCCCGATATAACAACCTTCCTAACTCGTTATCTGACGGTGCTCTGATGAAACGTTTGGTGACAAACCCACAGCAGGAATGCTCGAGCACCACAAGTCTTCGTCCCACTCCACTAGTTGAACCCAACGGATTGTCACATGTGGCGTCAAACGACTTGCACGAGCTCCCCCAATTCTCCTCTGATCAACGTCAATGTCACCCAACTCAAAGACTGCCTATGACATTGGATGTATTCTGTGCACAACCGGAAAATCCACCCAAGTTCACTTGTTCTTCCAAAAGTCCTAAGAAAGTCACAGTGGAACAATGTGTTCTTCGTCCGACAATTCCGAAATTGGGTACGAATGAGCACACAAGTATTCATGCGCACACGCTTCCACCCGTTAACCTAGGAACCGTTGACAACCAATCAGAAGATCACAAACTTGGAGAGCTGTCTCCATTACATTCATCAGGGAGAGGTAAAGCAGTTAGCATTTCTGAAAGACCAAAAGAACTGAAACTGACAGCTGTGTCTGGTGTTAACAAAAGAGCAACTGTACCGCAGTCGTGTATTAAAGTTTCGGATAATAAGAATCCAATCATGGATAAACC
The DNA here is from genome assembly GCA_013368495.1 of Paragonimus heterotremus. Lineage (NCBI taxonomy): Eukaryota > Metazoa > Platyhelminthes > Trematoda > Plagiorchiida > Troglotrematidae > Paragonimus > Paragonimus heterotremus. Next base: position 304,300 of record LUCH01000020.1, on the reverse strand, counting down.
GTCCTTCACAAAACATATTTTTACGGAAGATGCAGATACCTGTTTGAAAAAAGTGAGTAATCAATATATTGAGTGAAATTTCACAAATTCATGAATACAACAGTTATTTTCATTCTTAATGTAGACTCGTCAGTTTTGAACATTGTACGCTTCGGATAATGCGTACTTACACTATTCTGTCTGCTTTCTGCTTCGTTCGTTAACAAACGAACATCACTATCATCAATTTGATGAAGGCTTGTTCTGAATCGTTCTTTGTGTATTTCAGATTGTTAGCATCACCCGATGGCCGTTTCGCGGCTGACATTGATTAACTGACAGTCGGTCTTTTAAGTTGTCGACTACGTTAAAGTTTTACGTGGAAAAATGTTTCGTCATATATACTGTTGAATAAAATGTATACAACCACAGGCTGTTAGTATACTGAATTCACTCTGGTTGAAATATTGGAGGCTATTACGTTTCGAATAGTTCACAGTGACAATATGGCACATTAGAGATTACACTTTCTGTGCGAAAATTATAAAACCTGAAGTAGTTAGGCCAATAGAATCCCAAAACTTAATTAAGTACTAATGAACGTCGTCACAGAAAGCACTCAAGGGACAGAATTCAAATATGGACTTCTTCTTTGGTCTTCATTTTGGAAGTTGTGGTAAATTATATAGACGTGCAAACATTGACTTCGCAACTCGCAAGTAGTCTCAGAAGTATACACAAGTTGATAACATAGATTTTTTGGTATGGGATGTGCTTTTCTCTACAAGGTACAAAATGTTAGTTCGGGATTAAAAGGAGTAGTCCGTGCATTTCCTGTTGACGATAGAGTATCATAACTTGAAACTGTTCTGTTCATGTACTCACATACGCGCTCATTACTGTGTGAACAAGAATAGCTTTTCTGCAAGATGCTGTGTGTGCCTGACAGCCGCGTTTCAGAACAAACAACGCGGCTGTTAACTTCGATCGATTTGTACAGTAGTTGAATATTATCCTAGTTTGACAAGCATTGTTCTTTCGTGACTGAAACATTACGCACACATTGAGACTGTAAGAGGACGGAACTTCTAAAACAGAAATGTGATCATTTGCTTGCCAAATGGCATTAGTTATCACTGTTTTCATTAGCATGGTTTGTTCTTCAGATGCATTCCTATATATCACTACAATGAAACGTATTTGTAGGACAAGAGTCATGTTGTACTAACCAGCTATGCGAATGTCAACCAACAGGTTGGTACCGTGGTGTACAGCAGTTAACAGAAAACATTGTCTCCATCACTGATGTCACGTGGATTCACGACGTAAGATTGAAAGTGTAGTCGGATATGGCACAAACTAGTAGTTAGTTGCGCTTGTGTGAAGACAATTCTGTAATCCCGAACATTTCATCACTTCATATTCACTAGTTCTTTTCTTTTTAATTGTCCATTTCCAGTTGCTGAACAACATATTACACAATAAGCTTCTAATTCTAACGTTTCGTAACATTCAAATTACGCACGTACTAGTGACATCCTGAAGCATTTGCCCCGTTCTAATTATCACCAGTACAACCCTTTATACATTGAAGTAAATGTTACTGGTCCGTTGGTTCGTTTATCATCGGAGTTAAAAGTTAGTAATGTATCATATGCACTTCGAAGACTGCTTCGTACACACATGGACTTAACCATGAAGGACCTATCGAGAATTAATTTAATTTTTTCAAACTCTGACCAAAGAAAATGATTTTTAAATGTCCTACCTATTCTGCATGTTCTAAGCCAAACAAGATGGACACGTGACTCCACGTAACCGACTTATTCTTAAAGGATGTCCATTAGAACCCGATACGGTGCCGGATGAATGTTGGTGTGGCACACACACGTGCACGCATAAAACCGCTTTCAGATTGTTTTTGAGGTTGTCATTACAATGTGAACGTGAGAACACTCTGGCAAAATAGAAGCCTTCTAACCCAAACCTTCTTGCGTTACATTAGAATGAGTTACTTGCGATGAACTGAGTTGATTTTAGCCACCAACTGTGTGCACTTCTGCCGAATATTTTCCCCAATCTAGATGAAGATGTAAAATGTTCAAATATGGAACGCACAGCTGATATGACTACATTTACTCAATATCTCCAGAATGATCCGTTATAAACATATCTCCATTGTTGTATGTAATTTTTGCAGGAGGTTTCTGATATTTCCTCTGAACGGTTCTGTTTGGAATATAAATTTTGAATGTACAGGGTTCCTGCTTCCTGAATCGATTCATTCGGCATCAAAACCATTCTCAAACAAGGTTTATCAAACTGAAGTGAGTACATCGTGGTGGTCACCTCAAGATGATTGTGACATCTGACGCAATAAAATCTGCTACCCTCATGTGTATGGGCATAGTAACACTTAAATCTATACGTCATATTCTTTCGCCTCAGGCAAATGATTGGTTTGGTACGTAAAATGGACAGTCAAAATTCCGATTAGCTAAATTAGAACAGATAGTGTTACAGTGTAAACATTGTCGTTTTTTTACGAGAGTTATTCACAAAGTAAGTAGAATTAACCGAACAAAACGTTTAATGGAGAACGAAAACCGTTTTGTGATTACATCTCACGTGTTTCAAGAGAGCCTACTGATGTCGCCCGATTTAGATTGAAGGGGGCTATGAAACAGACTCCATGCATGGGCATTCCAACATCTTTAGGTTGAAATGGTTAGGGCGCATTGGCACGGAACACTTGGAAAATGTATTCGTTCAGTCGATTAGGTTGCACATACTTACCTGGTTAGACCCTGTTGAGTAGGCTGACTAATCATTGCTTACGAAGGAGAATTTTGCTGATATATTATTCAACCGAACTAATGGCGAGGAGAAAAATAGACCGTTAACAGTAGGATATCCGCTGTGGATTGAATCTCATCTCTCTATTTGTGACTGCGACGTCTCTCAGTCTGTGGTTCAAACATGAATTTTCTCTTAAGTTAAGCCTGTGGACACAGCTCTGCCGGAAGTACCTCCGAAAGAATTGTTGTTTTAGGGACATCGCCTTACTCTAGCTTCCGACTTTGTGGAGATTAGGAAAATTTATTATTGTATGTTTTATTTTACGCATAAGTTTATGTTAGTAAATGGAATCAAGTCTCGTCAAGTTTTGCTGGTGGTTTCCATTGGTGTATGTTAACCAAACAGCAGTGTCAATCTGTGTAGTGTGCTAACTTTGATGGTGTATAGCAGAGGAATGTTTACATATTCCTTCAAATGGAAATTTCAAAACAAAAACATCGTTCTTTACAATCTATCACCTAAGCCAAACCTACGTAATATATACAATATTCGTTCACCAGTAAAAGGTTTTCCGGAAACCGTATAATGTAGCTCAGAAATATAACTATCTCGATCTTATGATACCCCAGTTATTTTCTTTTATTTGGGTTCAGACACAAACATTTGAAGTTTCGATTCATAACATCGTGAATATCGTTACATATGGGACTACTCTGACCAGTCACCTGGTTCAAAGACCACTGATCTTTTAGTCGGCATAACATTCATTACTTGGTTTAAATTTGTATAAACATTGTTAATTCAACTATGTAGCACATCGATTTGGAAATTTGTATCATAATCAACACTTGACTTTTCAAGTTAATATTCATAAGCTGAAGTGTACCTGCGTTGAATTGTTGCCTTAAGCACACGTACTTGAACTCAGGATAAGACTCTACGTGTACATGGTAACAGTCAATATTAACCTCAGAGTATTCTTGCTTCAAATGTCAGATGCATGTTTCAGTCTCATTCTGAATATGTCTAACCTGCAAAGAAGACAGTTCTGTGTTGTTAGAGCGGAAGGATAATTTATGGTACAAATCAATGGATTGGTTTTGGTCGATTAAGAATTTGCTTAAGTTTCTGCCTGATATGCTTAACATGTTTTCGAATGAGAACGCTTGAATCGTGTAGTTGTCTGCCTTATTTTTTAATGGTTTCCGGTTGGTTTTAAGGACTAACTATTGTTGCCGGTCCAATGATATGATATTTTAGTCGGCGACTCCATTTTTCCAGTAATTTCTCGTCCTTCAAAGACAACAGACAGACATCAGACGAATGAAATTGAGCCACCGATCTCAAGTTCCATTCCATTCCGAAGCAGGCAACTTGTTTCTTTGAAATATGTTGGCGTCCAATCAACTTTTTCAATCACTGTACAAGCTAAGACAGGCTCATCCCACACAAATGATATCTGGCGAGTCAGCACGCATATTTTATAAAGACCTGTCAACGAATGCTACTCGACCGACGCGTTTTTCACAAAAATATGACACAGAGTTTGTGTTTTGGTTGTACAGACGTGTGTCCAGCAGAAGTGTTCGGAAGGTAAATTTATGTCGAACTGCCAAAAGTGTCAAAATCAGATGTTTCCTCCAAGGAAAGTAATGGTCTAAGGATAGTATGCATAACTGGGTAGCGAATAATAAGCTGGGATAAAAGAGCGGCAACAATTCGTTATCGTGGTGAACTTGTAATAAAGCATTGTTCCGACATGTTTCACATTTAGTGTATCTTGATTTGGGGTGATCATTAGCTGTTAACTAGGAAACAAGAAACAAGGTGCACAGTTCCCGATTAGTCACAGTTAAACGCTGTCACCATCAGGAAAAATTTAGCCTGCAATCAAGCCATTTCCAGAAACATATTGATTTGAAAAGTGCCCCAGTCCCTGTTGCAATCTACAATCAACCATCTCTGAACAAATGTGAAGGTTCCATTCGACACAGTTCGTTGTAGGCAAGGCCTGTAAACTGGAGATATCACAATAGTCATGACGACAAACGGAGTTGTTTGAGCAGAAGTGTATCAATGCCGCACAATACAGTAAAAACTTATTTGAATGCTTAATTTGTGTTAGCAAACTTCTAATAACGAACGCTGAAACCTCATTCCTCTGTAGATTGACCGGAAAGTGAACTCTGTGGGCGCACCGCAAACAGTGATAGTCGTCTTAATTTTTAAAACATCTCATTTTACATTTGTATCTTATAGTATGCAGTCCGTAGATTTAGGATTGACTGGACTCACGTCGACCATTTTCTATTTTCTAGTAAATGTAAATGTAATCCATTTCACAAACGCCTGGTCGTCAGCCATGTACTTACGGCTGGTTGGTATGGGCGTGCGATGTATTAGAAGAGTTATGATTATTAACAGTTATAAACTGGGCTACGTGCATTGTAGTAATAAGCATACCATAATTGTTGAACCGATATGTCACTATCCGACAGCAGTCATTTAAATATCAGTTTTGTTCACGTCAATCTGTTGCGCGCAGAAAACAATTTCCAACTTATATTGTATGCCGACTGGTGGGCACAGAGATAAATGTGCACAATTTGGAAAGTTCTCATCAGATTGAGCTCTCCATGAGATGGATCGTAACCGTTTAATGGAATCAAAGGCAAACAATAAAGTCTGCTGGCATACTGTACGTGTTTATTAGTCGTGTGTTCCAGTCACGGAATAATATTCTTAAACACAAACTTCGTGACAGAACTTAAATATGTCATTGAAGAGTGATTGAAAGCAAATGTGAAGAAACATGAAACCGACTGATATTTTTCCATCGCGATCTTTACTAGCGAAAGTTAATAATAAGTCTGATAGTTTTTCTTCGCGCTGTCAATCGAATTCACGCACACTTCATGAAAAGTAACAGAAATAAAACTTTTAAACAATAGTTAAGATCATCGCTAACTTTTTTTAATGGAAAATCCTGCTAGCACTTTCAGGCGCGAGAAATACAACAAGCAATCACGTGAATCACAAGCAAGATGGAGCACATATTTAAACTGGTGGGGTTTTGTGACCCGAATATATTATTTATGAGTGAACAGTGGGACAGTTATTTTGTCAATTCTTTAGTGCTTAAGTCTATCCGGAGAAGTGAGGTTGTTATTAAAAGCATATTGCTGACAAAGTGACCGTTCACTGTGAATGAAACGCTGGACTGATGTGCAATATACCAACATCCACTTAGCATGCAAGCCAGCCTACAACAGGTCACAGATCAACTACACTGCTACATTCATATGACCAGCGGTCTAATGGATAGAAAATTGGTTCCTGACACAAAGGTCGTTCGTTCGTATTCACCGTTCAGACCAGCCAAACACGATGAACGGGAAATAGAACGACTGATATTTTAGTATTTAGGTTTGATACCAAACATCTAAGAGTATTCCCGTTTTTATTCCTCCTCCCAACAGTTGACTTTGTTCTCAAACGAACACATCACATAAACTACGAGGACAAACTGTTATAACAGCAGTCGCCGTGTGTTACCGGTCAGTGCACTTACCTACTAGACCACCGGTATCCCGATCATGGATTGTAACTGAATCGTTGGTCAGTTTAGTGAAACATGCTCGCAAAAATAGTACGTTAATATCTAGTTCGCATCAAATGTACCTGATGAGTGCACATAAGGGAAAACAGTACCATGGGGACTGAATTTTAATACAAGCATCAAGAAATGTTTCATACAGGTTTATTTTACAAGGCTGATACTGCACAGGATGAATAAAATTTGCTTGTGAAAAGTCCGCATAATATTTTCCCCATTTCATTGTAATAGCGTTCTAAAGAGATTCTGCGATGAAAGCAGTAAACTAATCGAGGGTCCATTAATAAACAAAAAGCTCAGCAAATTGATAATCAAAGAGCTCAATATGTTGAAAATATCTAGTGTGGCGAGTCGGCAGCTTTATTAGCCACAATCGTCACCCAAATATTTTTTCAACGTAGGTGAGAAGTTGGGAATATCATGCGATCTACTTAAGCGTGGAAACATACATTTTCGTCTTGGGGCCTAAGCTTCTAATAATTTTCCCACGTTCAAAAGAACAGGATGTAGTTAATGCACAACGTCTATAAAATGTGCAAAGATTCAGCTTGCAAGATGACTGATTTTTGGTAAGAGAAACTATATATAGTTGATTGCATTTCAAGTAGTTCTCATTACTTCACTGAAGAAGTGAAATTAGTGGCGACCAAGTTTGTGATCAGGTGACTAGCTACCAGTGGTTTCTGAGATTTAAGGTTGGATATTTTCACTTCATGGAAGCTACACTTGAGAAACATCTGAGTGTAATACTGACCTAGCATAGTATTGGTAATGGACTGACTTGTTGGGTTTTCGCGAAGGTTTGATGGGAATAGACGACATACCGGAAACAATCTGAGAATTCGACGTTCATTCGCATAACAAGCGTGCGTACCAAGTCTGATTGATCGGAATCTTCGAAGGTTGAAGTAACATATCCAAAACTTTCAAGTGACCAAAAATTTATTATACTAGTTTATGGTCAGGTAAAACAAATATCGAAATGAATAACATGAAGGAAAGTAAAATAGCGACATCTGTTTGTTATGTGGATATATGTTTGTCAAAAGTGTTTCAACTCTTGTTAAGAGGAGTCACAAGAAGAAATCTTGTCGCTTGTTCACGAGTCAAAACCTACGATGGAGTTCTCGACAGTCTCTGAACTAAAACTAATCGATCGTGGAACTTATTCTTCCAACTCATTATGATTTTAATTCAGCTACAAAACCGAGACAGGATTTTCAAGAAAACAGAGTGAGGGGAAATGCACAATTTCATAGAAATCCTTTAACGAACTTGATAATTTCACCTGCATGACCTTTGGGTGTTCTGTCATACGGGCTCTTCCTTTTGAAAACGTATTACGAATACATCTCTATTAAGGTCCAAGAAAACCTTCAGAATGTTCAACCTGTATAAGCACCAGGAGTTGTAATGGTACAGGTAGGTCATTATGTATCTGATTAGCGTACGAAATCTAGGCTGATAGCGTTGACGTTCAAGAGTACATCAAACTTACCATCGAAATTTAGTGAACTGCCAAG
>LUCH01000020.1:275045-291067 GCA_013368495.1 Paragonimus heterotremus | reverse complement strand
TGCGGTTGCAAGGGAAATACATGTAAAAGAAGAGCGAGTCCGTCTAGTAGAATTGATTGATTTACTCTAGAATTCGAGTTCGGCTTGAATCAGACTTTTGTTCAAATTAACGTGGTTTGGTTAAATTTTGGCGAATACACGATAAACTATTTGGATTGAATTGGTGACTGGATGACAATATGCCGAGTGACTGCCACACTCGTTGTTTGGTCTCTGTTTTGTCCGCCTAACCCATTACGTCAGTGATTCGATGATCCACTTTGTAACAGCTCAAGCCACAAGTTGATAGTTGCCCTGGTTAAATTTGTAAACAAACCGTTGGACAGCTAGAGAGACAGAATGAACTGTTATACAAACCATTGAGCCTGTAAAGTCCATTTGGTGCTATGATTGCGACATCCGCCTTACAACAGTTTGATACGTGAATCACAGCGTAGGCTTTATCCTTTCACCTATAATGGTCACCATACCGTTTACCTTACACAGTAACCGTAAACAACTATTGTTGCTGAAGTGCTATTACCTTGTTTGGAGTTCGGTTCTAGCACTACTTTCTGAAAGGAATCAGTTGAAAACACAAATCTGAGTAAAATGTAACTATCATTTGAGAATGTTATTTAATTTAAAGCAACCTCAGAAATCTTTTTGTCTGATTGTTCGCTACCGATCTTTTCGCGATACGTTCCTCCTCCACGAGATACATCCACCTGTCTCGGCTGAAGAGTGTCTTGCCTTGGCAACATTCCTAACAACCAAAATTGTCATGATAATTCTTTGAACATAGTAAATACACCAATGTTCCTCCATGCCTTCATGCGCTTACGTGATCAACGTTCTGGTCCAGATCAGTTATCAACCAGAAAATTCACCAGGTCGTGAGGGTGTGATGAAGTCAGTAGAAGAGAACGTTCTTGAAGCGCAAGATACAGATAGTCGTAAGTTGATCAGCAATCCCCTAGTAGAAAATCTCTACAACAACAATTATGCCTATGTTGACTTGATGCAAAACGTAGCAGATGTTTTTCAAACAAAGGCTACTACAAATAGTTACTTCGAACACCTACCCCGATTGTGTTTATGGTGCAAACTGTCAAACAGTAATCACACTCACTATAGTCAGGCTAAACTCAAACAATTTATTCGTTGTAATTCACCCTGGTATCTGTTTTCCGTACAAACAGTATCAGTTTATGATTACTTATACCGTTTGTCAGATAGAAACTTTACGACTGAAATAAAAAATGCAGGCTCTAACTATTCTATCGTACCTATGTGGTTTGCTTACTAGAAAGTGCAAGTAGCAATCAGGTTGGTAAGTTCATTTTGCAAGCATTCCAGCTGTGACTGTAAAGAATACATACCAATTTGCGCTCCTCTTGTGTAAACACGTAAATCCAATGACCTTCATTGTCAGTCTAAACAAAGGTGCGCGTCAACTTCGTAATAAAATATAGCTTGAGGTTTGGAGGAGTTAGTTGAAGAGATAATACTCTTGACCATGCAAAATTGAGAGATAACCTTGAATATTCAGTTGGTAAGATAAACCCCAGAATTATATATATATGTTAGTAAAAACATCGTATTCACACAGAAAAGTAATAGTGACGCACTACATTCAGGGTTTGTGCAAACGAGCTTCTAATTTGTACTGGTGGCAATCGGTTGTCCATAAATGGTGTCGAATAAGGAAAACGATCTGCTAACCAATGGAACTGATGATATGACTCATTGGTTTTGATTTGGCTAAAGTCCAGTGGTTATTCATCTCCTATTATTTTTCACTCAGCTGTTTTGTAAAGCGTAACCATCTGCTCATCCCCGTTTACAACTGACGTGTTATCCTGATCATTCTCTAATAACATTTCATTGTCTGCTTCCGCCATAATAAACGTTTTCTTCGAAATGCTTTTAATACTCATTTGCTACCATCAAGAAGGTATAAATTTGTTGTTTTCACGTATGAGGTGCACGCAAATCAGCACAATAATACAGTAAATGAGGACACATTATCTCAACCATTTTTGAGTATTTGTATGCCATTTCTTATACTGGTTTGTTATCTGTTTACTTAAATTACGTTCATACAACAATTAGAAAGCTGTTCTTCTACATCCGGGACTTCCAGTACTTTAATCGTCTACAGCACCCACTACCACGCACACCGAAGAATCGAACCCATGATCCGTGAATAAGGGGCAAATTGTAGTTCAAGCACTTATCCAATAGACCACGGGGTTAAGGTCATCGGGGCTGCGGAACGGTATGTGAATGAGTTTCTTTAGCCCTTGCGTTTCCTTTCGCTCATAGGTTGAAATTAATCAGCCGATTTTTCTGGTTGGGGTTGTGGTGGACTTTTGTTCGTTTACAGACTAACAACAAAAACAACTGATCGATTTCAGCTTATGAACGAAAGGAGGCGTAACGGCTAAAGAAACTCATTCACATACCGTTCTGCAGCCCCGGTGACCGTAACCCCGTGGTCTATCAGATAAGCGTTTGAACTATTATTTGCCGGTTACTCATGGGTCATCGGCACTTACGGTGCTGACGAGGCCCAATTAGGTAGAAACAGCTGTCCACCACTTTGCTGGTGACTGATGGGGCCAACCGTTTGCAAAATTCAGCACTTTGATTTAAAGGTGTATATCTGTTCTCCCCATAGAATTCCCCTTTAACCGTCAATTTCTTCTAAGTTGTGGTTAAAGTATATCATACTATCTATGAGATCTGTGAAACTTCTATAAACCAACAGTGAATTCGTTGTTTGTCATCAGTTCAGAACATGCGATGACTGTGCATTCAGAATTTCATGTCATCGAACTCATCCTCGTTCTCTCTAGATGTACACACGTATCCACAGTGGGCCGTCTAAAACATGTAGTTTGAATGGATCTGTTGTGATCGTAATTCAAAAGTATTTCTTGTTATATCGTATGTTTGTTGCTGGACTAGGCATTTTAGTATCCACCTACAACTATGTGATGACCTCAAGCCTGCAAAAGATATGCTCAAAGCCGTGTGATTTCGAGATCTTTCTAGCTAAGTTACCTGCTTGCAGGCTGTAAACTGTAAACAGAGGGGTGCGGAAAAAGTTCAGTCCGGCTCAAAATCGTACGCTACATTCTGTCGCTGGTAAAAGGTAATTAATATGGCGCTGTTAAGTCTTTATGACTAAGGATTACATTTTTCTTCACAGATTATACAGGTGTCAAAAAACATATGATTGAAACACTATCCACTCATTGCCCAATAATGGACAAAACAACCGGGCAGTCTAGAAGATTAGTGCAGGTGGAATCGTCTGCAGCCCCAAGCACCTATTTAAAAGTCCGAATTCACAGGTAGCAACAACCGATTTATTAGAATTTTTGTTTGCTCTGTGAATAGGGTCCATAGTATACGCCTGAGAACACACGGATAACTGTATTGGACCCTGTGTACACAAGTGCTCAAAAGATGTAGTTCAAGCCTTTATCATAGTCGGTTGATCTACAGTAATTCGGCTCAGTTGATGTTATTTACAAATAAAGGAGTCCAGGTGCAGCCATAAAAATTTTAAAAACTAACAAAAACCTTGTTCTATTGTCGCATAAGAACAAACAAAGTAGTTGCAAAACATGATATGAATTAGTTGTAAACATGCGCACTTCCGTTTAAGTTAATACGCGCGACTGACGTGTGAAATGAGACAAGTTTTTAAATGAAGCGAATAGCTGAAACTTTGATCCGGATCATAAAAAGTAACTGCGGATAAACACGTAGCACTTAAATACTAGTGATCATGTTTTACGACTTAGTGTGTCACCTATTCGCGATTAACTAACTACATGTGTGTAGTAAGCTCTCACGACGGCAGAAAACCTCGATTCACTGCTAAACGTTGCGACATGTGGTCGACAAATAAACTGCGATATTTCGTGCTTAAATCCTTTTCCAGTGGGTTACTCACTTTACGTGATCATGCGCCTTGATCCAGCATACAAACTAATTTTCCTGATAGACTAACTAACTGGATTAGTTTCGACGGTTGATGACCTTAGTTGTTGAAGACATTCAACTCTTTCTAGTTAACTTTAGAAGGATAACGCATCTTGTTTGTCTGAATGCAGGGTTTTCGTAGAGAGTTCACTTGTTGCATATTCGTCAAATTCTAACCTTGGTGGTACCTGAGACGCAGCTTAAGAGAACGCTATCGGGTTTCGGCCTAAGTAAACAGAACAGCTAGATAATTCCAAGTTTTCACTTCAGTTACAACCGGATCGCGACTGCTCTCAATCTTGATATTGAGTATTTGGAGTTAGTTAAGAAGACTGTATACCTTGAAGACGCTAATGAAACGATTGGCGATAACACCAAAATGCTTTTGCTATCTTACGCTATCTGTGGAGCTCGTATGATCCTAGACTTTCTGGGAAAGACTTAGCTACCCTAAAAATAGTTATATTGTATGACTGCGGAACCTGACTCAGAGGCTGTAAGATTGTTCACAATTTTATTCTTGAAACATCAATGTCACTGGAACATTAGTCGCGTATGGTGGAATCATCACGCTGGCAATGACCAAGTTCGTCAAAATGGATCTCTTACGCAGAGAATCTGCCGACCAGTTAGTAAGAGCATAGCGTATTGTCAGCTTCAATGACTTAGGCACATCTTCCGAGTTCTAATTCACCACCTACCATTCCGCGTCTGGTTCCGTAGCGGTGAACATAACTGAAAGCGTCATCTGGATGGCCAGCTCGTCTTCAGTTTGTGGTACGAATAAGTTAGTTTTGACGTTTGATTCACAATTTGTTTCAAATAACGGCGAATTCCCTTGGTTTAAGTCATTGCTGGGCGCATTCTGAGGAATAACTATTTTCCTTGAATCCCATTTTTTCTATATCTTTTAATATATTCCTTTCTGCCATTCTCCATAGTGTACAAAGTTTTCCTAGTCGTTCAGACGTATAACCGTTTGACAGTTAATCGTTCAAAACGTGTTGCCACGTTCCTTTAACGTATACACCGCTAAATAAGCCGAAAAGGAGACAAATGCAGTAAAAGATATACATAACTACACTGAGTCATTCATTCCTGACCATTCCGGTTCAAATCTGATCACATATGACATGCTTGTATGCCAACATGTGCATTGTAGCATTATGTAATGTATAAGTGGCATTTGTCATCGTTCTGGTAAGGTGTGGTTGGTGTAAGTGCACTTCAGAAAATCACGTGTTTGACGACATCTGCGATCCATTTGCAACCATAGGAAGCACAAATAACCCCAAACCAGTTGGTCTTTTATGTGCACCATTTGTGACACGCACAAATGCATTGCGACGCTTTTTTGCACTGTTTCTACGTAACACAATTTTAGCTCACGCACATGCTTTCTGCTGGTTAGCCTATTAACAATGCAAATAAGGTGCTTTTTGGCTCATAGTTCTTTCAACATTCAAAGATAGTTGGTGAACTACTGATTTGGAAAATGAACTATACCCTTGTTCTTAACTGGACAAACCCTCCAATACTGTTTAGTTCGAACAATAACATTCGGAATTCGCAATCTTGGCATTAAAACCGAGATAAATATCTTCACCAACATCTACATATATATAAATGCATTACTCAGTAAGCGCAAGGCCTGCTATACTGGACTCATTGAAATGCAAAACTATGAGTCTTTTCAGAAGTTTAAATACGGATAGTCAGAAAGGAGCAGTTACAAGGATGAATTTAATTGGTATATTCACTTGCCAACCAACATGAAAAAGACAATAATAAAATTAGACGCATAAATCGAGCTGAATAGTGGCAGACGCTCACATAATAATGCGTAGTACACAAAGTTTAATAACTCGGTATTTTGGAACGCATGTGGCAGGATGCGCCTGCCTGAACTATAGAGCTTCACCATACTCAAAACAGGAACTGCGACAGTGCAGATATTAACACGCTATAACTTATGGATGCCAGGTGTTTTGGTGGGTCTTGTATGCTCTGAATGTCGCTCACCAGCAGATACTGTGGTTCACTTCTCAATCAATTTGAAATCTGTTGACTTATCATGAATTCGAGTGTTTTACTTGTTGAACGAACAGATGAACTCAATGAACCGTGCCTAATACCATGTTTCAGATGTTTGCTTTGGATAAAGGTAACATAGAGAGGTGTGGTAACAAGTTCGGTTTTACTGAAGCGAAATCAGTGTGACGAGAGGCATCTTTCCATAAGTGTACATTAAAATACTCCCATATTATTCCAAGCATAGGCTTGGGCAATTTCTGATTGAAGGTCACTGAAGCTTGTCACTAAAAGGAGTCTTAGAAGCCATTGTTGTGTTTATTCTGCGGTCAACAGTATTCTAAGTCATACTTGCAAGAAGGTTAATTTACTTAACTTCGCAATCCAGTTTTTACTGTGCAAGTAGTTCTCAGAAATTTCATGCATGTTTATTTTTCCTTTATTGATCTATCTAAAGAAAAAGTAAACATCGTTTGTTACGCTAGTTTTCTGTTTCATTTTATAGGTCTGATGGTATTGCATAAGTTTCAAAAATGTGCAATTACAAGGTACCACTAGTTCGATTAAAATAGTTACTGTAAAACCCGTTTAACATTAGTCTTCATTGGTAGAACGAGATACACTCTGAATAGACATGTAACACAATATTCCTATAGATATGCAATAAGATACTTTCGTAAACTAGAAACGCTGTTTGAAAGAACAGAAATACCTTTTCGATGGACCTTTTACATATCATCTTTCAGAACGGAGTTTATGCTTAGCAGGAGATGGCAGTCGCACCACAGTTGAAAGTATCTTTTAGTTTCCACATTCCATTTTAACCTGAGACTATTTGTATTAATTGAACAGCCATTTTTTCAAGTATGTCAGAAAGCACCAGATGAGAATTCCGATTTCAATAAGGGTCAGTTGGACTATCGTTCCAACGAATTATCATATTCAGCTATATAAAACATTTAAAACAGTATGTAATTGTTGGCTTTCAGCAGTAAAATTTCAAGCAACATGTAAATGCATAGTGGTTTCAGCATAAAGATGTACAAACACTGTGCTTATGTACCATAAACATTATCCAGACGTATTGAGTGTGATTTTTGCTGTAAAATATTCCAACCCGTTCCTAACAGTGAGGTTTTAAACAAGACTGTCTTCATTATGGTTCACTGTTAGATAAATTTTCCGCCCGTCTTCAGATAAGCTTGAGATTCATAGGTGACCGCATGTTCACTCATTGGTTACACGGTTCTTCTATGGCATTCTGCAGATCACCAACTATACCACCAAATCCTGTTTGTTCTAACAAATGGTTTAACTTTTGCAGCCGGAATCGCTAATTATTAATTTGTTCCTGTCTGTTTAACCAACACACAAACAGCGCATTGAGTTTGGTGTACGGTTACCTGTTTTTAAGCCGTGCTTCTTATTGAACTGTCGCCTTCAGCACTCACAGTGGTTGTGCACGTTCTCTTATTTTCACTTCCACTGAGTTAACAGATTGTGTGATCATAATTAGTTGGATGAGTTATTCCCATTGCGTTCATCGATAACAATAGAAGACTTACGTCGTGAGGTGTTAACATTTCGTTTACTCTCTTCATTCACGAATGTGAAGCATTAGAATATATAGAACATGCGGATATCAGCGACAATAGAAACCGTCAACCAATGCGTTTACATCAGACAAAGACTGTCATCAGTTCCAGGGCGGATAAACTACATGAGTCGACAGTTTATGCACATACTGGGCTGGACGGAGAGAACTGATTAACATTACCTCGGACAAAGTAAACAATTTATGACTTCGATTACACAATAATATTTGGAATGCGTTGGTGGGGTCAACAAGGTGACTTGTTTCCACGATTTTCTTTACAATCGATTTCGGCTCACTCGATCTCTTGTTATTTTATATAATATATATGACTTCCATCGTTATTTCGATTGCTTCACCTAAATTATAACAAAATTCTTAATGTTTTACTAGTGACCAGTGTTTGCCTCGTTGTGACATATCGTGTAGATATCGTTAAGCAAAGATATTTTTCAGTAGCCCGGAATTATATCGCTAACGGCAGACAGAATTGATTTATGGTTTTCAGTCTTGACTACACTATACTTACTAAGTGAAATGTGGTTGATATTGAGTTGCAAAATGCCACCTTGCTCGGAGTAACTTGTGAATACTGGTCGGAGAAACCGAGGTCTACTTGGTACACGAAGCAAGCACCATAAATAAAAAAATGATCAACACGAGATTTTGAATCGAACGCATGGATCATTGTGTTCTGCTGTGTACCACTGTCTACAAGGGAACATTGATAAATGGTTTGGCAGGCTCAATAAAATAGTACAAATCTGAATGCAAAAATCCGGACGTTGGATGGATTGGAAAGAGTAGGAGAAACCGCACGCTGAGACATGCCAAGTACACTGCCAACTGGGCTACAAGGCCACGCCCCGAGTGAACATACTTTTCTTTTGCCGGTTCGAATCCACTGGGAATTTAGAATATTCGCATTTGGGTCGTCTCTAAATTAAAATAAAAACTTGATAGAACGGCCGAACTATAAGTCAATAATGAACTCCAGCTTTTAACTCTCGATGAAGTCCATCGTACACCATAGTTCTTGCGATGTATTCCAATCCTCGAGCGTCTGAGAAGTTATATAGCTGACCTCGTGCTGATTGTGATCGAAGGAGCAGAGTTCAGTATTCGCCCACAGGGACTTGTGAATAGCACTGCATTTGTCCCGTCCTCTCAAGCAGTAATCTTTGAGCGGAAATCAACGTCTCCGATTGAACGCCCATTCACTTGATTTGCTTTAAACTTGTGGAGTTGACTGGATAGTATGATAGGTGCATGTGTTGTTCTCAAATAAGCGAATACCTTTTGCAAATTTGACCGAACGACTGGATGTGTTACTTAGATCAAATGTTGCTCGAGAACGTCGTGATAGTAGAATAATTAACAGCACACTAACCTGACGGAAACTACAAACCACGGTCAAACAAAAGATACCCAGTGTGCGCATTGAGCCCAATCATGCTGTTACAGTTTTCTTTTCATGGATTCATAAGGGAGAGTGTGAGAACTCTAGATGGAACGAAACTTTTTGGTTTTTATTAAATAAACCAAAGCTTTTTCTCTTAAGTTCCAGGTTATTTATATATGTTTTGTAAAAGGCTCCTCACATTTTGACACTGGTCCTCAGCGAAGAGAAAACAGAAAATCCACATAATTTTTTCTTTTGTTTTCCTTAATAAACGAAATTTAATTTTAAAAATACGTCCACAAGTTTTTGTCTTCCCTGTCCGCTTCGACTGATTTGCTTTGAACACTCATCAAACATTGCGGTCCGTTTGTTTTGTCATCTCTAGATTTTGAAATTTAATTTAAAAAATGTCGAGCTAATTTTAAGTTGCCACACCAAATACTCATAAGTTACAATTCTGTTCTACAACCGATTATTCAGGCGTTCACTGAGTAAAAAATATAATCTAACATAATAATCGTTGCCGAGATGTTTACCGTTACTTTTCTTCAGTAAGAAGGAAGAATGTGCTCTACTCATAAGCGGCTATAATGTGGCTATGACATTTCCATGGAAAGCTGCTCTATCTGACCAGCGTAAACGGAGTTGTGGAAGTTCGTAAGTCCACACGTTCTAAAGTCGAGAATGGACACTCACACTATGAACTGCATTGTGATATTCTGATATAATCAACTATTGTATAAAAAAAGATCGGCTACAGTAAATATTAATTAAAAAAACCATGATCATCCTTCGTACACATTATGATAAGAAACTGCATAGCTGTTTTTATAAGTTTGCTGCAAGAAAAAATGTATCTTTTTTGGCTCAGACAGTTGTGTTTTTGAGTTGACAGCACTGACAATAATGCTTGAGGCTTTTAAAAAATAACCCTTTTTTTTCGGGACAATTCTTGTTGAAAATTTTCAACGTCAACAATGGCATCATTTCGTGATAGACGTTTCCTGTAGGACGTTTACACTAAAATGATAAGTGGGGTATGCATGCCAATATATTCGAGAGTGCCAAATGTTACAATGAGCTAGAGCAGTCACAATCTGATTAAGTTATTCAGAATTGTGTGTTGAAAGACTGTGCATTCACATTAGGCCACATGGTTTGTGAAACGTTGTGCCCTGTTCCATTGACATAACCCAACCAATCCTGACCGTCGAAGGTCTACTCAGTTTGTGTTGCTAACCCCAATGACGTTGTACCAATTACTCCTTAAGTTATTTTTTCTTTCGTCTATATTTTGAATCAATAAAGTTTGTCAGATCAGCAATTGTCGGAACTAGCCTATCTGCTAAAACCTTGCGTGCTATGACCTCCATAGTGATTTTTGCTTATCTGTTAACAGTTTACTAAACATCATGCTCAGTTTGTTCATATCACTGCCTCAGTCTGCTATCCGTATATTTCTGAACCCACCTTGACTGTTTAAAAATATACACTTTCCGTCCTGTCTGTATGCTCATGCATCCTAACAAGAGAACAAAAATGGATGGAAGAGTGTGCTGGTCACAAGTCTTGCGAATTTATAAAGTGCCTTGAATGTACAAGTGAAGTTGACAACTGAGAGCTCCAAAACTGTTATCCTTAAGAAAGCCAGTTATACGCCTTGGCTTGTGGTGATATATTAAATTCCTTAACGTTTGTCAATATTTTTCGCAGCAGTACATTGATGTCCATAATTTTTGTTTTGTGTTTTTACTGTGTGCGAAAGTAAAATGTTTCATCTACTGCAGGAACGTGAATGGTTCATACAGTGTTCTCCTTTATGAGGTTAGCTGTTGATCAGTTTGGTAATTTTGTCATTTACCATAGATTTGCAACGCAATAATTCCCTTCCTAGATTGGGTCTGTCATCCTCTTAAACTTGGGACACTATTTCCCAAGTGGAAACTTGACGAGAGAAATCATCAACTTAGGTTTACACTGTGTATCCGGCAATATTTCGTTACATCTTTACAGGTGCATACTGCGGTACACTATCCATTTATCAAAATCAAACGGCTTGTCAACTGGTTGATGCACATACAGAACAGTATTGAAAACGCACCTATTCCGGTTCGATTAAAGTTTGTTACCACAGCAGTAACAAACGTATAGTTAACTCACCTTCCGTACATAGGGTGGGGTGGTTCGTTTGTTAAGAAGTTTCCACCATCGTTGGTGGCCGTTTTTCTAGTAATCTGAACGATTCAGAATGCTATCATCCCATTCGTATGGTAATGTTCAGTCAGAAAGTGTTGAATAACCAACTAGAATGATTGTTTATACATCATTGATTGCATGATTGAGGGGAAAATTCGAACTGTCCAGTCGGAATATGTTGATTCATTAGTCAACTTAATTGTTTCGTGTGTGTGCAGTATCTGCTGTTATATAAAAGCCTGAAAATCATATCGGACGCGTCGTACAAACTCAGGTTGTTGACTTTCCCTGTCAAGTCCATTTAAACATTTCTTCCAAGATTTCGATTCGTAAGGAATAATTTGTCTGATGCTTCGACATCATGGGGTTATGAGCCTTTAATTGGCCGTAATTAGTTATAGTGAGTTTAAGTTCTTGATATTGTCCCAAGAGGATGTCATGTTTATAAACTTTCTGTGATTTTCCACAGTTTGACAGATAATTGCGTGGCATCATTTCACTCATTTGGTAACATTTTTTCGTAAACAACTACGTATCACCCACACCAGTTCAAACTTTTGCCTTATTACAAAACTGACGAGTTATTGTCTGGAGATATAAGGTTCATGGGTTCTTACTTTATCATAGTAGTAAACCACACACTCGTTTCCCTATAGTGACCGCGGAATAAAAACTGTTTAAAGATGCAGAGACCAAGCGATTGTAAGGAAGAAAAATTTGATGATAAATATTATAGTAATGTGCAGCTCTCCACCAAACAGAAATACCACACTTGCACCGTCGACAACAACAGGCAGACAATGGAAAATAGAGTGTGTACTCGGAATCATACAGCAACAAACCAAAGTGGGTAGTAAAATATATACATCTAACGACCTGTAAACATGGGCGGATATTCGGTTAGCGAACGGTAGCTCCGACCGAGGAACATGTTGGACATCTCAACTGAGCCAGCCTGACCGCCGAGTTAGGCAATGCGTTCTAAGGTTGGTAGCTTTTAACCAAAAGGAAATTTCTTCTAACCAGAGGCGTATTTTCCGAAACTCAAGATTAACAGCATGTGATCAAAACTAGTGGAAGATGTCTGCTATGCTTGCGTCTTTACACAGCTACGTGTAGGCCTTTGAGAGATTATCTAATACTGATGAGTAGTCGGGGATTTGGTTAATTTCAAATTGAACATCACCCACAATTGATCGCAGCTATCGCATCCCCATAGACGTTCCAGTCGGTCCTTTTCGAACAGCAGAAGCACTAGACTCCAGCTTCGCTCTCATTAGAGCCAGTCAATGGTACATATCATCGCCACTGCCGGGACTTGAACCACGGACACGCTGTTCACGAACAGGCAACTGTGTTTACCAGTGTGCCATTGACCTCACATCAGGCACGACCGAATTATCATATGTGAACGCTCAACCACTTTCGCTTATGAGTAATGCCCAGGTTGCCCGATCGTCTCGAAATTGAGATACAGTTATTATCTGTTAACTCCAATCGATAACCCCGCGATTAGGACTTCCTAGACAGGTCGAAATCTCTGATCTCATTAAACCTGCTGGGCGATATTTTAGATTAGTGATGAATAGTCGGCCAATTTGAGATTATCTAATACTGTAGGCTTTTCTGGATAAGAGAATACTCAGTGTACCACGTTCCATTTGGCTTCTCCTCTTTGAAATGTTCAATATAAGTTATATCGCTTCCTACTGTATGCGATGCCTGTATGGACATTTATAGATGAGGGCGAACAAGTGTGTTTTACGTTGTAAAATATGATCCAGTATTCAGTGTTCTACATAACATTATCAGTTGCTCGATTTGTTCACGTCTTCTTTATTACGGTTGCAAGATTCCTAGACAGATTTGAATTGTCTGCGGTTGGTCATTCTTGTTTTACTCACCTCTTCATCTTGCGACAACTCCGATATTAATCGGGTCGGTTTTGCCGTTAGATATGTATGAATTCCAGGTTGCATGCGTGTGTGATAACTGATTGTCAGTGGACTACCGAACAAGTAAATTGAATCTGTTTTTTTGGTAAAGTATCCTTTTACTTTAGACCTTTTAGTGCACGCTTTCTTTTAATGTCATCCAAGCAGAGCAATACAGGTGAGTGACAGTAATCTGCATGCGAAGGAGGAACAATAGATATTGTAATAAAAAATCGTGACAACCACGTGCTAATGTTTAGACTAATGTCACATACATTTAGAAAATCGGTGGAATGACTATACCTCTGCCAAACAGAGCACTGGTTATCTAGTTTTCTTGGAAAGTTGTGTTGGGTGACTTTGTCAAAGGCCTTATGTCTACCGGTAGCGCTCCAGCAGAAGCAGCAGCAGTCAGGAGGAATTTATGAGGTTATGTCAAAAGAATATCTTTTAGGAAACTAGTTGTATGCATCATTCAGAAGTCCGTATAAAGTGCGCTGCATTCTGTGTAAGACTGATTGCAGTTAACAATTCAATAAAATATCTTGCTTTGGAAACACAACTGATTATAGCTTGTTAGATGAACGTGTCTGTTCGAACACAATATGTTAGGAAGCATCGCACTTCACGGCATTTTTTAGGTCAACGAGATTGACTGGATGTCAGCAAGTTCCACAAGTTGCATTGATTTAGGTACTTCGCAGTGTCTGAGACAAATAGCACGACTACCTCATAAAGTAATCATTACCTGTTGATGAAGTTCTATTCTTTTTCACTCCAACGTTATTCCCATTGAAACCCTTTGAAAGTTCTGTGCCTCCAGCGGTAGAATTGAAAACACATGCTCAGATGTTAGCCGATAAATACCATAGGATTGCTTGTTTGTTTTTCTGACGCTAAATACTGGACTGATTACTCATAACAGCTCAGTAACCATGGTTGTCATTTGTGCAACAGAGTTAATTTCCCACAGTTCTGTCTTGGTCAGTACAGTGTTTAACAGCCGTGTTAAATTTTCGAACCTTTAATAAACAGACCTCTTTTGTGAATTACGACGGAAGTACAGTTATCCAAACGTATGCATCACACTAAAACTAAACAGATTTCGAAACCAGACGTATTCAAGAAAGAGAGTGTCATGTGAATGCCAGAAACACACTATTGTAACTTTCAGTTCAGCAAATCCTTTGCTCACCATACACTTAGTTAATAAGTAACACTGTGAACAACAGGGATCCACTCTCCATTGTCTGTAGTGTTCAGATAAACAGAATTTTTTGTTGAACATTATCTTCCCGAACAGAGCTGGGATGACCTTCTTAAAAGTTTACTTGAATGTCAGTGATAGCCATAGTCTGCGTCCTCCTGTTTGCCATTGGTTAACCACTTTTTCTTTGTAATAGATAAACCGCAAATATCACGCGGTATAATCTTATATGTTGTCTTAAAACATCCTCCATGAAATATCGCAAGGGTGAAGTAGACATGCTTACATATGCTAGATTGAATGAAGTGGATTTCAACCATGTAGATTTCATCACAGAACGGTACAACATTTAACTATTTAGCTTATTCATCTATCAGGTTTTCTATTTGCAATCTGTGTTATCTGTGTAGTATTGTTAGTTTGAAATGACCATACAAATCTTCATCCAGCTGTATAAAGTTACAGTGAGCACGGAAGTGTATTGGATCATTTTGGAACGAATTATGAGTCAAGCTGATCGATTTTTCTGTTTCTAATTAATTGTAACGTGAGACCAGTATAAAACTATTTGTAAACGAATATCTGATACCAACCTGTTCTGTTTTCATCTCAAACTTATGTGTAACTTCTGCCAACATGCTGCATTAGATAAATTGAAGTAATTGTTTAATCTGAATAGATTACCCATTCACAGCTATTTCGTTTTAAAGTATTTTAGTCTTTAATGGAGAAGGAAACAGACTTCATCACAATGGAACAAGGTCATCATTTTGTGAGACAAATAAATTTTGTAAGCGCCTTGTTTAGTGCGAAAAATAAACAAACACGTGTAATACCTATGACCTAAATATTTAAACTAACAATTGCCGCAATCCCAATATTGTCTAGACAACGGTACTGTCAGTGCTTGCGATCACACCCTATGTTTTAGTGAAAGCCCGCGGACCTGATTTTGCTTCATTATCGGGTTATCCGGTTGCCCTAAAGGTTAACCGACCAGTTGGCACAAACTTGTGCATGCCTGGACCAAATTAGGCTGGTGGCAAAAAGTATTTTGTATGCTAGCTTGGAAGTCAACATGAAACATAGGTTTTCAATGAGTTGAAAAGAGATGGGCTAGAACAATCATACAAGAGAAGTGAGGACAAGCGATTGTGGGTTCAAAGTGCAAAAACCATGGTTCTAATCAACCCTGGGTTAAGTGAACCAACAAACTGTTATTCGTTCGAAAATAACCACTGAAATCATGAGAACAACAAAGTGGCGAACAAGACTCATTTTTTACGTTTGATCATCAGGCTAATTACAACAAAATAAATATGAAAAACAGTAACCAGGGTGAGCCAGTAAAACAGTCAGTGGGGGTTACGGACAGCGTATTTGTTATCAGTTACGCAATAACTGTTCCAGGTTGTGAGCTTGATTGATTGTGGGCCAAAGGAGATTCAGTGTCCGCACGAACTTCTTCTAGACACAGAGGTTAGGGTTGCACAATGGGGTACTAACGGCCTCGGTAACGGTCGACATTCGGAATCTCACCATTTTTGATCGATTCCTTAACACTCGGTAGACAATCTGAAAAGTATCTTTCCTACTGACAGAATGATTATAGTCGGTCAAATAAGCAACAATCTTGCTTGAAACCGCTTTAACCACAACACTGTTTAACCACGCAAGGTG
>LUCH01000020.1:240082-267216 GCA_013368495.1 Paragonimus heterotremus | reverse complement strand
GATTGTGCATTATTGGACGCCTTTTCGCTACACTATGGAATTCTCGTCTTGTCGACCATGCTGAAGCCCAAACCTCTCCGATGGGACGGATCCCAGTGTTGTAAGACAAGAATACGGACAACACGAGGATTGCTTGTTCAGAAAACCTACGCAGAATGTACGTGTTTCAGCACTATTCCATTCACAACCAGCCAGTTGTGCATAATACTAACTCCAGAACGCCATGTTTCTCAGTGCTAATTTCGTGTATGGGAAACATTGTTTCCTACCCGACTGTACACCAGTGTTTTTTTGTATTTTTCCCTGGTCACTCCGTTAGCTAAATACATGGCTCCACCTAGCTACTAATGTGCAGTATAGTGTAATAGTGCATCTCCACTACACCAGTGAGCAACGGACCTAGAATTGAACCTCCATTTTTCTGCCCACACAGCCATCCATTGAATTGCACCAGAACATCAACGTTCCAAAATATTGAGGATATTTGTGATTTTTTCCTCATATATTTCGGTGTCAATCTGATTGTTTTACATGTTGGTGCAGAAGTGATCAATAATTATGTTCAATGGTCCGTTGGTAGTTAACGTGGCCATGTCCTGGAAAACCATGTTGTTATTCCCGATGTTCACTGAACCGACCGAGTTGGCGAAGTTACAGATGTCCTTTAAAATAAGAGGACACAGTCATAGCTTTATCGGTTTGAATATCACTCTGGGCCATTAGGTTTAGCCATGGTATGTTAGTTTTTTGTCCAGCACTATTCTCAACGGTTTCCCGTCTTTATGAACTCTGGGAAGAATATAAGTACGTAGGATGTCCCTCCCCGTAAGTAAGACGCACTCAAAAGTTCGCTTACTAAAGGCGTCTGGTTTCTTCATTTAGCGGAGTAATTTCTGAAACCACTTCTAAATTGCTTTCGTTTTATGTTTAACTTCTGTTTTCTAGAACTTTTTCTTGTAGAAGTGATGATATCTTATTAACATGGCAAACTTTTCACGTAAAACTTCCCCCATGTTATTAAGCTGTAGTATGGTATTTTAGTACTTACATAAATGTATCGCGTCCACAACAGTAGATTTACAGTACTCAACAACTAATTATGACTTGAGTTCATCTGACTGCATGTGTAAGCTTTCACATTGAAATTCCATGTCCAATCAGTTGCTCTTAGACTTCGGGTGGCACGATCTTGCTTCTAGTGATAGCGCCCCAGCAAGACACGACTCAGTCGTATAGAAAAATAACGGTGAACATATTATTGTGGCTTCTTTAGAGGCCTACCTCACGGTCAGACAAATTTCTGTTGACTTAGGGGAGCTTCTGAGCCGTTACCAGGAGTTTGAGTTAAATACGTGTCAGCGCACCGACTTTTGACCATCAAGAAACATTTTCATCTCGAGCACGCATTTGAAGTCATTCAGCAATGTGTTGCACCAGCGCAGTGAAACCAAGTGAAGCAGTGAAAATTCCTTATTGTTATCGCAAACACTGAGAAAGTTCACAAGAGTAATTGTTTCTTCCATTCTTGTTCTACAGCCAACACCATTAATGGTGTTTTAGAAGCGTTTGGCTATTGGTCTGTTTCACCCCTCTCCAGATTGCCGTAAACTTCACAAGAAGTCAATTGTGCAAACAGCTGTTTTCGGTCATTCTTATCGGGATTGTAAAATTAAATGAAATAGACATGATTTATATCTTAAACAATCGAACAGATCACGTGAACCAATAAATGTCTCATAGTTCAATGGAAGCGGTTGGCAGTGTTGGTTTGTGCGTGATAAGGGTAACGCGTGTGTCATTCATAGCTAACAGCTTCAAATGGTTCATGCTTGGCTGGGTCTTGTGTGATAGATGACCAGTGGATTCGTCCTAGTCACCAGTGCTCACAAGGGTCGGATAGTGAATTTTAATGGCTGTGGCCTTAGCTGTTGACAACAATCTAACTCTTGTCCACATAGCGCTGGCTCGGGTGCCGATGTGAGAGAGTCCAGTGGTTTCGATGGTTCAGAAGTGATATTGGCAATAGTGAGGAAAAATTTGTATAAACCAGGAGCTTATAATCAAATGTTAGACGGTGAACTTCAGATAAGTTCATTTGTTCACTCGTTTGGGCCACATATGTTTACAGGGTTAGACCACAAACTGAATATGCCAACCAACCATCGTACACACCGAAAAGTATGTTAACGTAGCATTCAACTGACGAACTGGCACAGATAATGATTATCGTCAACAATGAGATCCCTATGGCAGATCGCGTCCCATCTCCCAGTACGTACATGCAGTGGTTCACAACCTTTTTCCGTAGGTAAAGAGAGATAACGACTGATAAAACTCGGTGGTGTGAGAATTGCAGTTACTATGCCCGACTGTTTCTGAGTTAAGACACTCGAATATAACGGGTGCGTAGACGCCTCCTGTAGATATCTCCCTAACCTTGCTTGGGACCAGGTTGGTTGCATAACACGCACCGGATTCTTGATATTTTTTTGGTCGTCTACACATATTGACCAAGTAATTAAATGATTGTTCGCTCCCATCAGTTTACAGATGGAGATCTTTTCTAGTCGTCTAGACCTTCGGGTAATTAATATGGAGTCTTGTGTACCATTTGGACAGGTGAATATTGCGCTTGGTTGTGGAACACATTTTGAACAGTTTGATAATTCCCTCTTGGATTAAGAATAAATCAGACAGTTTGCAGCACTCAATCCATGCGGATCCGGCAGGTTTATTGTGCTAAGCCGTGTATTGTCTGAGTGATCACTCGCCCAGAATAAATAATATATCGATGTTGCTCTGGGCATTGCGTGGAATACTGACAACGTACACTTCCAAGACTACCGGTCACTTACTCAGTTAACCTTTCTCAGCCGATATATGACTTTCCTTCGTCTCTTCGGCTCAATACACCCCAATCGAAGTAAGCACATTGATTGCCAAAAGCCAGGACGCTCTGATCCAGGTTGATTTCGGTTCAGAATGTGTGAAATTAATGGAGGTGTCACTTGTTGCAATCATTTGCTGCAAATATAGAGTTGACGTTTTCAAAATCAGTAAAGAATTACGATCACCAATGGAGATCAGTGGAAAATAGCGACTAAATGAACTGGTGATATTATGCAAAGATTATGTGAACAAGTTCACTGAGAAGCTCATTGCAATAGCAAACAGTTTTTGCTATTCTAGACAAACGGTTACTCATCCAGGGCACCTCCGCAAATGGGCAACAAATCAGAGCAAAGCTAATGCAGCTTACAAAACACACATGTCAAGTTTGTGCACAGCGAACGGTGCGAACCATCCTGTGCAATATAAACATATGTCTATATTTCAAATCATCTTGTGGTACACAGAAAAACTGAAATCTGAATATAAAATCAATAAATGGATTCTTTTCTTACAATAGTTTATCAGACGACGAACCAAAATTATCTAGCCCTAAATATCAGATATAATGTAGCTGACCAATAAGGGAGAATATGTCGCGAGCTGTTAACATTGCCATCACCCTTATGAGTCACGAAAGTAAAACATTAGACCTCATGTGATACGCTGATAGTAATAACAGAAAAGGACACCTTTGGTTGTGCACAAAAGGAATAACTGGGGATTTTTAAAACGATTTACCTTAAGGCATCCAATGTGGTAGACATTTGCGAAATGACTGCATACACTTTCTTCATGCAGTGAATTTTACCCTTTGATGAGCAGACTTGATAGGCTGTTTACACTTTCACAAATCGATTGAACTGGTCTGTATCAGTGAAGATAACCCTAAGGTTGTTCTAACACTCGAAACGACTGGTTGCTTTGAATTTTCTTCCTTTCAGTGGATGTTTACTTGTTCTGTACACAACATATTCTGACTGTTATGTAGCGCACTTCAAAATAACTATGCCCCTAATCAGTTCTAGCAGAAGATGCTGAGATTATTCTCTTCGTTTTTATTCTATCTCTTAAAGTTCTCCGAATCTTGTACAGATTCATCTGAAGTAGTTCTTTTTTGGAAACGAATTGTCGGAAAATTGCCGCGGGTTGTGTTGTTTATGGACTCATTATTGTAACAAATTCCTACTCTAAGATAATGAATGAACAGTCTTACCGAGCTCGTCCAGCGCGAGCACAACCGGTTGATATGTTCCGTGTGGTTCACTTAGCAGTCGCGTCCATTCACACACCATTTTTGTCTCAAAATGGTGACAAGTTTCTGACAATCCATCATCATCTTGGTATAACATATTATCAGAGCGCGCTGATTGTATCGCGCATACGTGGGAATGTGTGTTGAGTGTTCTATTGGAGCCTTATTATTGATTAACTTCACGGTTTTGTTTCAACCTTTGAAAGCAATCAGCAAACGGAAGAATCGTCTTCGCAAATAAGCTTTCAGTTATGCACAAGCACGCAGGTACACACATGTGGGTATGTTCCAGTGACATTTGTTTCAATAAGTATAGTCAGTGTATCTGATGCGCTTGGTTGTGTACAAAACTATTCACACAAACAAATGTCTTTCGCTTGCACTGAATGTTGGCCATCAACAATCTGGTAGTATATATTCGCCTGCTACAACATCCCGTAATGTATTGTGTCAATCAAATCGCATACTTCTTGCGCATTTTGTGCTATGAAAGAATTAGACTGTTTATCCTATCAACTAGATTTGTCGGCTTTCTGACTCACATGGACTGTGGGAAAAGCCAATTGGCTACGTACTCCCTTGCTTTCTCTGTCAAGAGAATCAAGACTGTTCCCGGCTAGTTATCAGTTATTAGTGTTTACATTTAACCTCATCTTGGCTGTGTTACTAACCCAAACAACGGTGTAAACGGTCGTTGATGAGTTCTGGAAAGTCACGTCAAATGTGTGAATAATAGGGTAGCATCAGAGAAGTTGTTTGGGTGGTTGAGTGCAACCAAATCGAAGTTTTTCACTGGTTACCTTCATGCAGAATTTAAAATAATTCAGTAGAATATTCAGTTAACTTCGCAAAGTTGATTCGCCTGTCAGTTTTTACCAACGTTGATTGTAGCCCCTTATCTTATCACCCACTGACTATGACCCGGTCTGCTGAGGGTGTTGCAGAGAAGGAGCTTCTAAAAAGTAGACTGATAAATTGGTTGAATTTGAAGTGTTCAAAATTAGCTACGTTTCCATAACAAAAAGACGGATTAAGTGGTGAGACTAGCATGTTCCCAACACCCTACAATGTGCAGCTATAGATTCCTACTGGTAGCCAACAAATATTGTGCTTCAATTCCAGGACTAACTCCCCCAACCTACTTGTGGAATTCGGTGACTGCTCCAAAGGAATAGACCGCCTGGGTTGGATTTCTCAGCAAATACTGTCAGACTCTAACGACACCTTAATGGGGTAGAAATTCATTAAAAGTCAGTATTATTAAATGGAAGTTCTCTTCCACAACAAGCCAACCGTCTACAATAACTTATCCTGTAGTTTTCACTGCATTCTAATATATAGACTGAGGATAAGGTTCACTGCAATCACGGGATAGACCACTTAACGCACATTAATTGGCTGTGCTTTAATCTCGTGGACACTACTAGGTAGGTCTATTGAGGTGATTTACTCCAGTCTAACTGAAAAGTATTTGAGACTTCCTCACAATTCTATTGGACATTCTGAACAATAATAATTTAAGCTTTCAGCGATTAATTACTATAGGGTTTTCTGTCATACCACATAGCAAGTAATGCGTGAGAAGACACTGTGAGCCATCTGAAACCTAGACAAGGACAAATGGGTTCACCAGATTCAGACTCACAGCTGCATAATTGATAATGAATATCGGTAACTATGACTCACCTTGAATCTTATGTACTGAGAATTATGGGGGAGCGTTTATATCGCGTCACTATACCACACCTCTGTTACAAAGTCAATAGGGTAATCCACAAAAAGTCAGCCGAACATTCCTGTAAGTCAGATTTTCCATTGCGGTAGGATAAACAGAATGTATCAGTGACATGTTCTAACCAAAACGTTTGGGTCTGTGTCTTCGTTTTAAAAGAAAAGCGTTAAAATTTTTCAATACCTGACAATTTCAACCAGACATTTTCACAAGTAAACACTTATTATGAGCCAAAATTGACACGCTTTTAAGTAAAACCTTCCGTCATCCTAACGGGGCAGAACAAATGGTCTGACTAAATAGTGTCACTTAATAAAATGTTTATAGTACCGTAAACAATGTAGAACCCCTTAAAGCACACTGTTCAAATGAGTCTCTTCACACGTAGAAACCACGTGATAAATAATCAGCCGACAGCTGCTATAATCTTCAGTAGTGCTACCATTGATCTTCTGTATTTTGACTTTTGTTCCAACAAAGTCGACATTGTTATAAGGTCCATGTTTCTTGACATCACCGAAAGGTTATTTTCACAAAAATGACCTGTGGTTATCTGATTTTTACCTATAGTTTATTGCGGTACGCACTCTGGTAACTAATGATCTAATGTATCAATTTACGTTCTGACAAGCCCTAGCAACTTTGATGACAGTCACTGGTATGCCTAGTGGGAATGGGGTCCATAACATTTTAAAGGAGATTGGTCAATTTTCTTCCTCGCGTTGAAGGAATAGTTTAGCTTTCTTCCACAGCTTTTTACATCTAACCAAAACCTAGTGAAAAACATGAAGATTGGAGCTGTGGATTAAATTTTGCAAAAAACTTTTAGGTTCCAACCGATAAAAATTCGACTGGTCTAAAGATTTAAGTCTGCTTCAAAATTATTATGACCGACAAAACGTTGTACTGTTTTCTGACCTGACCGTGTATTCTACTGCTGAAGACTGCCAAACTCCGACGAGTTCTGATAAAAGACCTCTCGGTTAGTGTTTGGATGAATTTCCCACGGTTCACGATGTCCACGGTTTGAGGTCACTTAATGTGTTTCCATGTTTCTTGGTGAACCAACAATTACATTGTTGTGGATGAGACCGATTTCGCCTAATTGTCTCTTCTGTAATAGAACACCTTGTAGAC
This sequence comes from Paragonimus heterotremus, assembly GCA_013368495.1. NCBI lineage: Eukaryota > Metazoa > Platyhelminthes > Trematoda > Plagiorchiida > Troglotrematidae > Paragonimus > Paragonimus heterotremus. The sequence continues at coordinate 260,203 of LUCH01000020.1, read as the reverse complement.
AATTTTGAGTTTAATTCCCCATGACGCATACCGGACGAGCATTTCATTCGCAAAATTATTCAATTTTCGAGAGCAAAAGGGTCGACCTTTGAATATTAAGACAAATTTCAAGTCTTACCTATTACGTGTTCATGATCATTGGTCTTATTGGAACAATCTTCCATAAACACAAAAGACACTTTTTCTAAGAGGTTTATTCTCAAGATTGAAGAAATTGTAATTCTGTGCATTTTTGATACATTTGCCACAGTTCATACTCACGCAAATTTGGCCGCACCTTTGCAAGCAGCTACATATCACACATGGTCAGTTAGTTTTATCTAAAAAAAAAACAGTTCCGAATTCATTAAGAACAGAGAGAGTCGGGTCACTGTAAAATTTACGGTGCATAGAAAAATCTCAGGTCGAAAAAGATCAGTGAAATTATGTCTAGCCTCAGTTAACTACAGACCCAACGGAGTAGATTCAACTCTAACACACAAGACTCAGTTTCATCCACTGGTAAATCGGCTCCCACCGAACAGGGTGTCAATCGTTGAAAGTGAGTCATTGGATGGACAGTTTATTTTGTAGACAGCAACGTACCAAACTTAGATTTTTTTCACAGTAGAGCATACTGTTTAGTCCTCTGGTCACAAGTGAACCGGTTTAAAGTCATGAAATGCTGTATCTAAATTTTTTCAGTCACCCTTACCTCATTCCCACAGGTAGCCGAATGTATGTAGTTAACGAAACGTCGTTCCAGTGTATTTGAAAGTTGCTTGTTGTTAAGACCGTATAACAGTAGTGTCAATGAAATTTTCTCTTCTTTTCATCCATTCCTTCATTTGTTTTTTTTCACATCTACCAAACGTGCAATATAATTTTACCCAACCAGTGCAGCACACGCGGGCATTGATCTCTGTCCCTCCCATGCCAACCTAGGATCCCATAAACATAAACTTATAAGCGTATGATGATTATTCTCAGTTGCATTAACTTTATGAATAGACGGGTAGTTCGTCTAATATGTACACAGTTACCTTATGGGAACTCAGATTAATTAACTGCATCGGTTACCGTTTTCGGCTAACAAATGAGATAAAGAAGATGACTGGTTTATATAGCGAGATTTTTGCACTTTTGCAAATGTATACTGATAACCTGTAGATCGATGATGACAGGCAAAGTACTGAGGAAAAACAAACTAGCAGAGTTCATATTCACTGTTGTTAATATGGTAAGGACGAATACTTCATCAAGTAGTGTTGAGTAGTCGGGGATTTGGTTTATTTTAAGTTGAACATCACCCACAATTGATCGCACCCTCCGCATACCCATAGACTTCCCAGTCGATCTGTCTAGGACGTCCTAATCGCAGTATTATCCACTGGAATTAACAAACAGTAACTGTGTCTCCCCTCAGGGAGATCGGGCAACCTGATCATTACTCACAAGCGAAAGTGGTTGAGCGTTCACATATGATAATTCGGTCGTGCTTGCTAACGTGAGGTCAATGGCGCAATGGTAAACACGGTTGCCTCATGAACAAAGTGGCCGTGGTTCAAGTCCCGGCAATGGCGACGATATGCACTACTGACGAGCTCTAATGAGAGCGAAACTCGAATCTAGTGCTTCTTTTCGAAATGGGCCTACTGGATAGTCTGTGGGAATGTGACAGCTGCGATCAATTGTGGGTGATGTTCAACTTGAAATATCACCAGAGGTTTCTGAAATCAAAAGAAAGATCTTACCTGTAGGACATTCACGGTTTCAATGACTCTGTGACTTTGAATACGGAGCACAAAGCTTTTTTGCTCTATCACAGTGTTGTTGCGTCATTCGAGTCTGAGGTACACTAACCGATACAGGCACCTTGGTTACATGCACAACCTTAACCTCATGAGTTTGAGTGACCCTGTCTATGACCCTGTTCAAGGTGCCCTTATCACTCGGTTTCTTAATCGACCTACAGTCTTGCCTGAGTTGGCTGCTCCACATCCACGTCCATATATGTGCATAACATTGAGTTTGGTCCAGTCGGATATCAATTGCATAAAACAGGGCATCACGAATGAGAAAGCATAAGTACAAGGTCTGACTTAGGCAACTGATCAGATAACGTTGAATTGGTTACCATGCACTCTCATCGTCATAGGGAAAAAGGAAAAAAGCTAACCACCTTGGTTGTGCAAGTTTATCTTACACAGTTCTGTGCACAAGACCCTTATGTTGAACAAACGCATAATTTAGGGCTGAGACAAACACCGTAAATTCGATCGACTCGGGATAAGAAGCGCCACTTTTCAAGCCGTATACTTATTAGTACCACTAAGTCATTGAAACATCCCATCCGTTTCGCTGTCCACGAGCAAAACCAGGAAACACCACTAATTATCTTGAATACTTCGTATCAGTTCATTTTGTAGCGCTCTAACAATTTTTCTGGTTGGAGATAAACGAACCGGCGCCAATGTTTGAGTTTGCCTTTCACATACGTCATTGTGTTTCATATAATCAACTTACGTGTAATTTCCACAAATTTAATTAAGGTGTCGAAGTATCAAAGCTATAAACTACCAGTTTGCCAAATGACGTAATGTAAATTCGAGTGTTATATCACTCTTTATGAAGCTAATATTTACTTTGGATAATGGTACTCAAATTTATCGTGTAATTTGTCCACTTGAATGCAGAACGTTCAGTCTGTAATATGTCGGATACCAGTGCCTTGAAAAATTAAACGTATACCGACAGAAGTCTTGATGAAACCATAACACAAACATTCTTGGCTCCACACACAATCTGTCGTTCAGTAAAACGTTCATTAAAAGTTAGAAGCAGCAGCTTTTTCTAAGATCTATCGATTGTGATGAGCTAATGTCGTTCCACATTGGTATATCACAATATCATTCTAGCTGCGATTTAAAAGGGCAGTGTTTTTGTGCAGCCATTTACTATGAGCTTTATATGCTTATGTTAAGCAATCCAGTGCGTATTGCCATTGTCGTCATCTATACTGTCTTTTCGTGAATTTTCCAAACAAACTTCTGTTCTGGATGTAGCCATAGGAACCCATAAACCAGTGAACCATTAGCTCAGGTTGTCAGGCGACTGATTACGAAATTCGTTTGAATCCAAAGCTTGTCAAACCCAGAAAATTGTGAGTTGTTGACATTTCTGCTATAGCATATTCGGAAACGTTGACAACCGGGACATAAAGCAAAACACAAAATACACACTGATTTTGAGACACGCGTTCACTGGACTTGTTACTGAAATAGATGAATACAATTCTAAAATCTAATTTCGCACACTTGAAGAAGTCTTTGACCCTCGCAGATGATTACAGTGCACCATTTTCACCAACCTGTTTAGAAAATGGATATCGCGGAAGAAAACATTTTAATGTAAAACAAAAATCTGTATAGAATATTTTACCACGTGTCTGTTGACTACCGAAAAATTTCCCAGATTGCCGACTTTTACCGAGCAGACGAATTTGTTGTGAATTATGTTAGTAAGTAAAATTGCCAGTTATTGAGTAATCATTGTGTCCGAGTTGATGGAATCTATGATTAACCCTTTGTGTAAGATTACAACTAGGCCTAAATGTGTCTTGATGGGCTTCTCGAGGTAAAGTGTCACCTAATTGAGTCGATCAAGTGGTTCAAATTCCACCAACAAGTTTGTGTTTTCAGACATATGGTTACTTATCATAGTGTACCGGGTTTTAAAATACGGCAGCACAATTAGAAAAATGAACTAAAATTTAGTAAAGTAACTTTTCTTGTTTCACTTTACTCGCTTATAATGTAACACTAGTGCGACTATTCATTGGAGTTGGTGTTTTTCACTTGGCTACTCCACATGTCTAATCGTTGATCCTGTCCCGCTCTAGACTTGGATTAAAGCACGGCTATTACACTAGAGGGCTGAATGTGTTCAACACTGTTATGGTTTCATAAAACCATACTTATACTCAGGTAGTGAGTAGCAATCTCTTATATGCAGTGTTGTATTATACACCAAACAAAACGAATCTGATCCGTAATCGTTTGTGATGAAGTGAAGTAGGGGGTGTTATCGCTTCTAGAACATTAAGGTCGAACTTCAGACAGCTGTCTTGAGATGTTATGTATATATATTATATACTAGTGAGTAATTCCAAAATAAGCAAAATGCAAGTCTTCAGAACTCATTGCCGTAGTTTCTAGGCATTTTGATGTACGGTTAGATTTTTACACGTTTCTCACTTGTATTGACAAACTACTGTCATATTTTATATGGCGGATGCAATAAAAATTGTAATTTTTCACATAGTTAAATTCGAAAACATTAAGTAGGTAGAGCGAGAGCCTAACATTGGCATCGATAATGAATTCCAGGAACCGACAAATTATGCCCAGTTTAATGTTGACTTAACTTAGATGTGTGCCTTATGACAACCTGTGCAGAGCGTTCTACGTTTCAACAGATTTCAGCTTCAGTGGATTTTGGGCAGTTTAATAGCACAAACACATTTGGACGAATGTATGCCAAAAATCGTTACAATGAAACTTTTGGAAATCACGTGGATAAGATTTTCATCCCGAAACTGTCACGCAAACTCTTTACTGTGGTAGTTACTGCGGTAGCTATTATTGTAGTTATAAGCATTTTTCTCAATACAAACCAGAAGGTAATATGTTAACCTACTGTCAGTTGTATTTGTCGGGTTCCAAAATTCTAATCCTGTATGGGTGTTTGTGTGAACGACAAAATCTTTGTATACGTCATCTCCTCTGCATCAGGAAATCTGTCAGATTACTTGCCGGTAATCTAATTGTTCAGGAACTTTGATAAGTTGCTTCTTACTAATTAGTCGTGATGCTAACTTTTATACCCTGTTTACTGTTAATGAATCGCACAGGTGATTCACTGTTTTCAATGAAACGTCTCTTCGAGCGAATCCGGTAAAATAGTGTGCGTTATTAGGGTGTACAGTATTTGATAAACCATCGATTAAGATTGATGTTACATTCACTATGACGCTATTTTCCTTACAACCTAAACTTTCGTTTACAATATTTACAAAATGCAACCATTTACAACCTTTTTTGTCTCGTTACTAGAAAAAAACCTAATTTTACTAATGGTCTGTCAAACACACTTGATTGGGTAAATCAGCCCATAGTTGTGCGCGTTGTACGGCGTACCTACATGTTGCAACTACCCAACCGGTAAGCTTGTGATTCATATTGGTTTGTGCTTCATAGTTTATTCGCATTCTACATAGAGTTTGGTTTACAAAAAGAATCTGCTTTAATCCTAAACAGGTTGTGCCTCAGTTCTAGCTGTCGATTAGCGAAACAGCTTTACGGAATGTATGAGCTTATAATTGTATAAATCACTAGGAAAATGGGTTTGCTCAACTGCACCAATGACTGCTTTGTCGACCCTCATTTCTAATCTAACTAATAGAATTTGCTGGCTCTATCTAGCAAGAAACCTTGGGTCTATTTTTCCTTGTTCAGACCTTCTAGCCATCCTGTGGTTGTCTCTCACAGGTTTTGGCCAGTTCACTAGTTAACTGCTGGCAGAGTAAGCGCTCACCCCAGCGTTAATAAACTGTTCTACATTACAACTGAAACAAATTCGTCTTGTCCGTTTTTTCTGTCATTAGGCGCTGATGAAAGTCGGCGTTGCTCGAGTGACTATTTCATCTGATTTAGAATACTTAACGGAAACACTTGATGGATACACATTCGGGAACATTCAGAACCTATTCTCGCATTAGAATTCACATTTCGCTTTGCTGAGCTTGATAGACCACCAATTGTGCACTTGTTTTTTTCTGTGATATCCGTCACTAACTTCAAAACGCAACGTTGACGTATGTGGCCGTAGAGACTTCGAGAGCCTAATTCATCATTTTGATATTCAAATAACAGAAAAAACAGGCAGTTCGCAAAATATATTTATTTCGTGCACATTTTCGAATGAAGAATTTTTAAAGACAAAAATTAAACTTACTGTTAATCAGAAACAAACGAATGCTCACCTGTGACTGCCTAATTCTATCATGACCCTGGTTAGTAAAACTGAGGCATGCGTGTTGTGACTGTTAAATCCTTTTTGGTACACAACAGAGGTATGTGACAAATGATTAACAGGGCCACAATAAACGTGAACAGTTTTCCTTGGATGCAAGTAGTGACCACAACGGGCGACGAAGCTACTTCGGTTGTGTATCTTGTCCCAGTTACTTATGTGGCTGAGCTTCGCCTGGCTTTTGCACGGCAATTCTCCTGTTGTCACCTTGGCAGATGTTTTTTGACCCCTTTTCTCTAGCTGCCTGTTTGTACTTCTAACTAATGTCATTGCAGCTGCAATTGAACAAGTAGATACAACGGCTGATCGACAGAACATGACCGATCCTCTCGACTGGTAACAAGAGCATACTTCTGATGAAGAGCAACTTGGTGAGGCTACGGGTTCGATGTAAAGCCAATCCGTGACTTCTTTATAACTTCATAGTCAGAGTCTCGCCTTTTTTATAGTAACTTAACGAACACTACCTTCTTCCGCACTTTCGGCATAATTATGAATGCCTCATCAGTTGTGATATTGAATGAACTTTTCGGAATAGTCACTCCAAAGCAATCCATATGTAAGTAACCGTGATTCACCCTCTGTTGATTCTTTGGTGCATATTCTCCTTGATTTGTAAAACAGTGTTCGAACTAAAAAGTGTTTGTACTGTATCGGTGAAAAAATGAAGAGGTTACAAAATTTCCCGTTCTAAATATGCCCCGCGTATGGCATGTGCATCTCCATCATTTCCTCAAATTTTCTGATAATTACCGCATTACGAAAGTTTACTCAGTCCCTGATTTTACATTGATAGATGAAATAAATGTTTGCATACAATATAACAGGATAAAACTTTCAAGCTTATTGAGAAATTGTCACTCACCCATCACAATCCTTCGTTTTATGCCAAACTGATTTCAGCAGTTACGTTACAAATGCCTTGGATTTCCTAACCAGAGTCAAGCAGACATTATGAAATCACAAGTAATTACTCATTCGTTTTCAGTTAGCCGTTCATTTATTCAGGTTTAAATGTGACAGTTCTGAGACTGAAATAAGCATACGAAACATTCGTTTTCTCTGTGTTGTTAAATTTAATATAGTTTACAAATTGTCTCGTATTTTCATAGTCATACGATGTTCTGTTTTTTGCTTGCTTAATTTCCATAATCGTCACGTTCGAATCATTGTTCAGTTTCGATTAATAGGCTTATAAAACCACTTGAGGTTTCAGCTCACGATTAGGGGCTAGAGATGTTACGCGTCAACGACCACAACTGGCACGAATGGGATTTACATTCATCCATTTATGCTCTCAAGTGAACAATAAACCTGGTTTTTTTCTTGAATTGATCTTTGTGGTTTGCTTTGATTTACCAACAAACAAATTAGAGTCCAAGGAATTACGTGCCAAATTTTATTATTCTATGTGTGTGGGCACGAGCCTTAGTTGGTCGTACTCCCAAATAATGTCCTAGGAAGAAAGCATTATCAGCCGAAGATTGTTTAAGTTGGTGAATCTGCAACAGATCCCACGCGTGTTGGGATGGCGAGTTGAAATATTCATTCTTACTTACAACTGAGCACCTATAATGCTGTTTTTCTCTGATCATAACGGTGTACTCGGCCATCTGTTTTTACTCAGAATCGCCTATAAACAATGATACATTTGTACGATCATCAGACTTTCTACCTCATTAAAACAACTTATACGAGCCACAATTTTTTTGTGGTCAATATCACAAATTGTTTACATAGTGTGTAACATGGTAGTATATTTCACTGCATACCCCATGGGTTTCAAAGCTAACATGGAATGATAAGTGTGATAGGCGGATAGAAGTTAAACCATATGTTACTAGATCCTCTTATAAGGTACCAGTGCATTACTGGTCAGCAGTTGTTCCATTTTTAAAAGTGACAAGGTTATCGTTTCGAAAGCAAACTCGGTCTGTAGGATTTCTTCGCATAAACTAGGATCCGGTGTTCCATTCTCAGTCTTGCCTACCTTATACGATACCGATATCAGTAATAAGTGAGTGGTCTGAATTCCGTGGTTCTTCTCGGAAAACCTGACTGTGGAGTCCAGATCAATGGAATAACCATGTTAATCTGTGCATTATTTAATCAATACGAGTAGTAATATTATTCACAAACAAGTATTATGTGAATTTCTAACTGCTAACAAAAATATTCAAGGCTGATAGCACGTTTTGTAGCGAAAATATTCACCATTGTCAGCCGAACACACAAAATATATGCAAACGCATTGAAAAGTTAGTTGCTCAGTTAAAACTAGACCATCCACAAACGTTTTAACCATCATTAGGACTCTTTTAGGACTTTTGTCGTACTATTTTTGTGCACGTCTTTTGTTATCACACGTACCAAGTACTGGAAACACTGATTGAACATTATACATTATGGGAAGATGTCATGGTTGGTAAAGGATTAACAATTCCGTTGGCCTCGGACGTGTAGGAAAAGCTACTAATTGTATAAAATGAATTCACTGATAACAGTGGAAAAATTCAGCCTAATAACATTGATTTAGCAACTACAATTCAAGCAAGAGGCCTGTTTAGGTTATCCTGTGCGTGACAGGTCGATAGTTTCTGATTTTCGTGACCTTACTGACGCTGAGTTGAAGGTACGAAATGATTAGCTGTTTTGAGAGTATTCTGGAAAGATAACTGAAACGAATATTCAAGCACCCTGTTGTATTCGTCCGTTTAATCATGATAACAAGATCGTAACGTGTATGATACATTATTATCCGCTTATGAATTGAATCAGCATGCGTAAGCGTGTAAATGGAGATATGTCACGGTATTCACAACACAAGGTAGCACGTTCAGACGAAGAGAAAATCCCCATAGTTTTTTCACATGATGTATGCAAATGTATTAACTATCTTGCCTGAGGGCATTGTCAACATAACCGAATACCAAATAAGACTTGCAAATAAGACTTTTTGCAAACAGCCATCGGTTAAATTGTATTTTATCGTTGTCTGTCTAGTGATTACCGTTATGCGATAACAATTCCATTTTCCAAGTGCATTTGTCTATTTTGCAGAAACCGTCACCCACTGCATAGATTATAAGTCACTATCAATCCACTTTGGGTAAACGCTGATAAGTAGTATCTCTTACTGAATATAACTTGTACAGATAACAACTGACATATAATCCCCGAGAAACCTCACCGCAAATTAATTGGAAACATAGAACCCTTTTTAATTATATAATTTGTACAATCAAACTTCAAAATATCTACAGCATATTCAGTAAGTTTCTCCGTCTTCCAGTCTCAGTCAGTATGGTTTATTTTTACACATGTTCACAATATTACTTTGTGGTTAACTGCTGTGGTGAAAATGAGTATTTTGATGGAAACTTTATGCTACCTTCATATAAGTAAGTAGTTCAACTTTCAGTGAATATGCTTGTTTCTCGGCCGTTCGTCCCATCTCTCAAACCATGGAATCGTAAAAAATACTTCGTTCGGGGGAAAACAATGGCATCAGCTTCAATTCTTCAATCACATCAACCTATACTCCTAAGTTAGAATTTCATCTTCAGAAGCCTTGGGAAATTTCTGTATGAACAGTAACTACAATAGGATATCCGCACCAAATTTAGTACGAATGAAGTTAAACAGTGTGTGCGTCGTGTTTAACATGTTCTAGATAAATGGATTGTGAATAACACAGCGTTACGAGCAAGTTGCAATACAACATTCCTGAGGAAGGCCACCCGAGATGGTTGAAACTGTAGTGGAACTCTTAACCGTGATAACTTGAGTACCCACTAACAAATAACGATATCTCAACGATAGTCAATGAGAAGAGGTTAAATCAAATGGTTTGGATCTTTATTGGTGGGATCGGTGTACAAGCTTAATTCAGTGGCGCTCGTCCAGACCATGTCCTGTTCTTTTGACTTGTGTTGTTCCTTGTTCCAATCCGGGCCCAACCTCGTCATACGTGCCTGTGTATTGACCGCACTGAATCACATCCAGTTGGAGCGTTCCAATTGGCTGAGTGTGCAGGTGCTGACCGCATGTGCGTGCGTGCGTGCGTTCCGATGTGGAGTAAGGTTTTCACGCCGATGGATGTGTGGGTGTGCATACACAGGCTGAGACGGTGAGCGTCACTTAGTCTTAGGCTTGTCAGGTGATGCGCCGTGTGAGAGGGCGAGAGGACGACTACAAAATCTAGAGTATTAAGACTTGCTCGTAAAGATGTGTTATTCTCAACACATACATCAGTAACTTCAATACAGGCTAATGTTAGGTTGAACAGATCACTAGTTAATTTAGTTCTCTGAAACTGAAGGATGTGAGAACGTTTGGCGTAAAATGCAGGTACGGAAATGTTCTGAGCTGAAGGGCCAACTATGAACACTAACGATTTGTCAATATTAAGTGTGCACTTTCTATTTAGGTCATGCCAATCAGTAAATGTTGAAATTACCGCACAAATTTGTACAAGCTTCTTATAAAATTGTCCAAAAACAATTGTATCTATCATGTTCTTCTTTCAAGTGACGCGATTATTCATGCACTTAATTGCTCAACACTGAACATCCTCCATCGCTGCATAATTCATAGAAACATTATTTTTATTAACAAAATGAGAGTGTGTTACACAGTTTCGTGGTTTAGGTTGTATTTGGTTTTGCGGATATGCTACTGAAAGCAACTGCAAATTGAAGCCAGAAGCAAACTGATACACGAAGTTGAGTCCAGGACAGTGAATAATCGGATCAAGGAAACCAATATTGAATAAACGGCACAAATAATGCGTTCAAGAGCTAGCTGAATCTATTACTTGGAACTTCCCGTTAAATGCACATCACAGCGTGACAGTTTCAAGAAAATCTGCTTTGTGAAATAGCTTGGGACAAACATCAAGTTAGTTTTTTTTGCTATCGGCGATATTCGATTTTCTAGGATAGTTATTTGTCAGACGAGCAACCTTCAGAAACTCATTTCCATGTTAATTTGGCATCGGTCTCATGATTAGGCCTAGTACTCTTGCCAGATTGTCATAGTACTCAACGAATGCAACCAAAGAAATATGTATGCAGTAGCCGCCGCATGCCGGATTGCAATGCTGTAACGGCTTTTGTCAGTGTAGAACAGGATATGGAGAATCGAATCCTGTATTTGGTCACCCATCCTCCACCCAAGTGGGACTGCATCCAAAACTAATGTTCAGCATGTTTGCTACTGACTCACAAGGACCGGAGCTAAATTGTTCACCCAACTATTTTTGGCACTCATACTCTGTTTTAATGAGAAAAACGGTCAAGCTGACAGTTCCATCGAAATCACTTGACCGTGACTGTTGCTTATATTCTACTGAATGTCTTTAATCAACTGGACAAAAACCGCAAACGTTTTGTCTTCTGGTAACTTCAGCGTCAGCTTGTTGTGCTTGCTAGTTCACAGTACAATATCGAACACTTCTGTGCAAATGAACCAATGAGTTCACTAAAATAGCCACTGTTTCATTCAGTGCTATTTAGGTATGGCTACGGACCGGAACCGGAAGCAGAGTATTTGTTAAACTCAGATGTCAGCAATTCGTTTCGTGTATGTTTTCCAGTCAAATTTTCCACTGTACATCAACACACTCGTGACATCCATCGTGCGTTGTACATTCGTTTCCTGAGCACATGCGTTGTAAATGTCATAAACCACGAGATCTTCGAGCTGCTATTACCAACTCGGCGGATCACACTTGTTATGTATAAGCAGTTTATCGAGCATGTTGGACAAGATTTAACAGACCGGTGTTCATCGACTAGCCTGCGTAGCTCGTACGTGTGTGGGATAAGTGGTTTTCATCAGGTATTCTTCCCGGACCTGACATGTGATCGAACAGTGATCACGGTCTCAAATGGACGCACCATTAAGCGAGCGAATCCGATTTTCCGTATCATTCTCCAAGGTAAATCACACTGATTTTCCTATGTGGTTTTCCCACCACTCTATTGTGCCCATCGCCGACCTGTACAAAATAAAATAAAACTGTGCAACAAGTTCACTGGTAATTCGCACTAGGAAATACAACGTTTCCACTACATGACAACGTACACTACACTATCGAGCTTCACCTGATTTTTTTTATACCACTGGACTCCCTTCAGCCAAACAGACACGAGTGGTGGTAGGCGTAGGCGTTTCTGTTCAATTATGTGTCAGTTATACAATTAGGTTAAGCGGTAATCAGTATCAACTAGCAAGGTGAGTAGACATGCAAGCAGAGAGTTTGGCGTGGTAACCGAGTTTAGGGCAGGGTTCGATTCATGGACTAGTGTTTCTGAACTTACAAGGTAGGCTTCAGTCAATCGTTTTATGCCACTCTAGCAAATCCCGGGAATCTTGAAGCAAAGTGAGGTGATTCTGAGTGATTCTGAGTGTATAAGTTGCACTAATAACGTTACTGGTTGTCGTGATGTGTTCAGGGACTGTTCACACTGTTTGTGTTACACCTGTGTGGAACTACTCAACTTCACGCAATGATAGGATCACGTGAACAATCCACATACATTCATCTGATGGAAGTATCTTTCCCAGTACTTATGCGTACTAATTTAAGACCTTGTCATTCATTCGGGCAACTATCATGAAATACCTAACCGTTGTAGGCAAATTCTGTTACTAGTTAATATCCTTCAGTAGTTTCCCCTATCTAAAATCAGTGACGCTTCGATCACCCCCTTTCAGTTGATTACTTCCGTTTCCAGTCTGTGGTAATAGCCTTTTCATAGATTGAGAAGCATTGAAGTAAAGTGAACACTGTTCACAGCTTTCACTTTAAGATGCAATATTTCAGTCAGTTCCTCTCAATCTTGTAGGAGCACACCACTAGTGCACATTCTTGCCATTACAAACATTTGAATACCGATTCATAGGTTCGTTAAGTAAAATTGTCACTTTTGGCGCTGAAAACTTTATATTGGGCTTGACCGATTTACCGTACATAAGCTTCTAGTCTTATTTCCTTATGAGTAATGTTAACGTCAACCGATTATCTCAAAAACAGACAGGATTTGATCCGTTCACTATAATGGAAGACACCAGTTCTGTTTGCTTTGAACATATCGAGTAGGTCAAACCTACTAGGGTCTGCTTTTAAAACGATTTTGCTATCTGCCTATTCTTTGCATTCTGTTGTATTTTCTTAATTAAGCACAGTGAACGAATCGTTAAAATGTCACATTGTTCCTATTTTCGTTATGGGTAGATTGAATTAAGCGTCTTGAAACGCAGCTATTTGGTGAGTATGAAGTAAACAACACACCTATTAAATCACAGTTGACAGAGTTAATTTTTGATCGGCCCACTTTAAATGCACAATTCTGGCTTTTGGGAATGAAGTCCACAAGGTTAGTAAGCAACAGTATGCAAACCTAATAATTTGAAAGATTGTCTACCGTCACTATTAGACGAATATTAAGCAACAGGTTTAAACGGATTCGGGCTGTCGTCTTCACTAAGCGTCTTCACTGAGCGTGAACAACTAAACACCATTTTGCCATTAAGGCTTTCATTTGCAATGTGCACGTCTTCATCTTCTTCTGACCTCGTTGAAGTTATCCGCCGGTTGTAGAAAATTTTACCAATACCACATTATTAGGTAAACAGGATGCCATATTTTTTATACCTCTCTCCAAAAGTAAACCTACCTGAGAGAGCACTTTTCTTTGCCCATGTAAATACTATCATCGTAAGAATTTGTTTACTTAATCGGAGATAAAGAAATGCATTTTGGAACAAACCGTTCGTAATTGTGACTCAAATATGAACAACTATCTTTTACTACTGTCTCATGTTATGCCTTTGTAAACTTTGCCTCAATTATTGATTTAGTTGCAAAATAACTATTCCAAAGTAAATGTAACTAGACTCGTGACACTCTCCAATTATGGATGTGAGCAGGGCAGGTTAGGCTTTCAGATTGAATCGGAGTAAAACTCATAATAGTAAAAATGTATTTAATTTTACATATTAAAAAGCAACTGGCTCCCTTAATGAACTTGAATAAAGTAATTGCAGTGCGTAAATCATGTGCCTTTCTTCGAAGTAACATTTCGTACATTCTGACCACACACGAACATGGGACTTCCTTTTAATGTTGACCATTATATGTGGATCTTATGAGTCTAAAGAGTTTTGTTAAATTGCGCGGTACAGAAAATATTTCTACTGTGATTCTGTACTTCTAGGCACGTTGCAATTGTATAAACTTTTATCTGCAATAGTTATTTTTTCCTAACACGTTTGAACTGAGGTTCATGCATACTTAGGGCCCTGGAACTATTCCTTGCTAGCTGTGTTATAAAAGTGCTACGTGAAAATGGATGACTGTTTAGTAGGCTGCTGCGTACATTATCGATTTCTTTGAGTGTTTGAAAAACGATTCAGTTATCAGATTGGTTATAAGCATTTTTCTTCTGCATGTCTATAATGATATATTTAATAAAACTCTGGTTGGAATGTACGGGTCTAGAAGAATCATGATATTGGTAATGAATCTTAATGGTTGGGTGTTAGTTAACAGCAGAAACTGATTGTAATCTAATTTAGTACAAGGCGTTAACAGAAAATTCCGATTTGCGTATTATAAGAATTTGAAAATTAATGTAATTTGTGAGTAACGTACATTTTACATGGAAAATCTGCTTGTTTCTGGTATCCTGGGAGGGCCAGAAGGAACTTCTACTATTTGGTTATTACTGAAATGTTAAACACTGAAAGAAAGCTCCACAGAACTAAGGTGATGTACAAGGGCATGGATCAAAATGAAAATAACATCGGAATATTTCATTCCAAATTGGCCGTGACCAATCGTTTTTGAACACCTGAATGGAAAATCACTACATAAAGTACCTGAATGGCCAGCTAACCGAAAAATTCCTGTTTCCTGGCTCAGAAAATTTGTCAAAATGCGTCAGAAAAATTTGGCTTTAGGTCCACTTTGAATAACGAGCTTCGTCTCCATGGAAGCCTCATTACTCAGTTTGTTTACAGACGTTTGACGTTTCACCTTGTGGCTACAATCACTTCATAAAAACCGATGCAATCAAGTAGTTGTCAGATTGTCATTCTGGTCTAGCTCATCTGCAACTACTTTAGTATTCACATAACCAAGATAAGGGTCTGTATTCGAACAGACCTGTATTATTCTAGTTCACCGTATCGAATACAACTTGTATTGCTTGGATGCAACAACTTAGACGTTATCTTGTCTTTAATAAGTGATTTTCTGATATAGTGGTTTTATTGTTTATGTTAATATAAACTAACCACACTGGTACAGTATACTAGTCTTAGGGCATTGTCTTATTTGCAAGTGATCTGTGAGGATATATTTGATCACCGGTGCAAAACTTGTTTACACCATGTTGGCTTGTAGGTACGGGTTCCATCGGAATTTGATAGACTACACTGTTCAAAGCCTTAGCCATTCGACATAGTCATAGAACATGATTCATGAGATTATCTCGGTTATTCACTGTATCTTAGCAAAGATAAAATGAACCGTATTGGAAAACGTGGGACATTGATTAAGTGTAATTACGTCGTTGGAACCAATTGAAGTTAACAACCTAAATCGGACTACATCGATCCATACAGAATAATTGCTATTTACGTAATCTTATCTTATTCGTTTTGCCCAAAACGAAACAATCACGTCTGTTGAATTTAAAAGTTTGCTGGTTTGACTACCGTTTAGACTATCTGACTGCCGACAATGGTGCGCGTTTGCAACGGGTTACGGTACGGGGCTCACCATATTTGTCAATCATAACTATTCTCATTAGGCATTTATAGTCACAACGGATTCATTGGACTTATGAATAAAATGGAATATACTCACACGAAATGCTAGTAACCGTGGGAATTGTGCATGACTGTCTAACTGGGGGGGGGGGGGGTAGGTTTGTTTATCTGTTTTTTTTATCTTACTTGTGAGTGATCGGGGATTTGGCTAATTTTAGGTTGAACACCATTCACAATTGATCACGGCCTTCGCATTCAGGTAGACAATCATGGGGTTATTGATTGGAATTAACTGACAGTTACTATATCTCTTATCGAGACGATCGCGCAACCTGATCATTGCACATGGACGAAAACGGTTCACCGTTCAGATACAATAATTCGGAATTGCCTGATGTTAGATCACTGGCGCACTAGTCAACATGTTTGCCTCATGAAAATATGGCCGGTTTTCTAAACCCAACAATGACAGGTATATACATTTTATATATCAGTCCAATGAATCCATTATAAGTTTACATGTCCAGTCAGAGTTACCGAAAACGGCTGTTTGCAAGCCTGGCTTCTGATATAAGTATACATCGATACACTTGTGTGATTCCCGATCGCCAAATCTACTACGTGACCAATGGCTCAGTCGTCAATTCGACTGCGTTGTGAATGCCCTGCCGGAGATCGACTGTCGACCGTGGTACGAGTACGCTCTACTGACTCACACGCTGGCGTCCAAGTTACACCAACCAACTGATAATTAAACCAGTACAGAACAACTTCACTGAATGTTATGATTTCAAATTGAAAAAGAATCCTAACCCCAGAGCGATCGGCCAGGGTTAACTGGACAGTTGCTCTTCTCCCTTGAGGCACTTAGACAACTTGAACATTAACCACAAGATAATGTGAACGGGAATTTGCATGTGGTAGCTGTCATGATGTCACTGACAAATAGGTCAACAAAACTACTTCATTAGGACGGAAATGCGAGTTCGACTGTCGGTCATGGAAATAGTACTCAATATTGACAAACAAAAATCAAAACCAGTGTTTATTTTTGAAAGGGTATGGGTTACTTGTTTGCTGCACTGAAGAACTTGGAATCAATTTTAGCTACCGGCCAAATTATACGAGATAAAATCCCCACTATACTTGTCAGAAATAACCAGTTGTTAGAAAGATGATACTACAAATCTTGCCTCTAAAAGAGTGCTCCAACTGAGAGTCGCAAACCTGCTCAGGGTGGAAGAGTGCAGTGTAGGGAGGTATCCTGCTCCAATCAGTAATTATACCTTAGTGGCAGCCCACTTAATTAAATGTAAACAATTTTGTAAAAGTCTTCAGAAATATGCTTGTTTACAAGTGTATCTTCTATGTTCATGAGGTTCGAAACAATCACTGTAATTAAGTGAAACAGAAATTAATGCTAACTAACGTTTAAAGTTGTATGACATTTAGTGCAAAATTTTTCAACTTCTAACAAGATTTGCTTCGTCGCCATCTTTCGCTGTGATTGTTTCCTCTAAAACTTCTTAAAATTTCTTAAACTTTACCTCAAAATTTACCTTTCACGTTTGCTTTTGTTTTATTATGTTGCTGAAACAAAGCTATCATCTCTTTTCTGCACATACATCTCCTCAAGCACATTTAAGCAATCTTCCTGATCACAAGGGCTTTTCAGGCTTTGTCATCCTCCACCGTTTTTCCGTATTTATCCCGAAGATAACCCTTTCCATCAGAATAAATCATTACCTTTGAAGAATTCTTGTTCACTCATTGCGCTGTATCTGCCTATAGTAAGGTAACTTATTTCGTTTCCCTGCAGCCTTAGACCACAATTTCGAAGAAATTTTATGTACGTAGGAAAACTAAACCAAAAGTATTTCATCCATCCAGATGCGTCAAACTTATTTATCCATGTGAGACTTGGGCGTTCATTTACCAAGATACATCTATGACATCAATTCTATTTTACAATGCGGAATAATATCGTTAACCGCGGAAGACCGGTAACTGCTCTCTATCATCGGCACGACTCACAGTTGAAGGGAGTAAATGAAATGAACACGTTCAAATAAAGAGAGCATGCGCAAACATTCGTACGTGACGAACTGTGGAATATAGTGCAGTCAGTTAACAAGGCACTAGAGCTAAGCGGTATCCTAGTTTGATCTGATGCATTTGTTCTTAGAGGAAAATACAATGTATTATGTCTTACTGCTTGTTATTGTGTGGTTAGAGTAATCCCTCGAAAGACGGTAATGGGGAACAAATCTTCCCTGTGGAAAGTGTTTTATGTGAAATAATTTCCTTAATAAAAGATACTTTATTCGAGGAAGCACTGTAAAAGACGTTCGACAAGTAAAGTCTCCACAGGAAATTTGTTACAGACCTTTCAGAGGTTTGCCTATGACATTTCATTAAAAGTATAAGGGTAGTTTTCTGTTTGATCGGGAGCATTACTGCCTCCCTTGCACATACAATCTTGGGTAACCAACTTCATTTCGATCGCTACTGAGAGGAATTAAGGAAATGAACATTACACAAGGATTCTAGGTTCCATATAGATAGATGGGAATATGCTTAACACCTGACTGTAGACTAGTGCCTAATAGCACGATTGCAGGGGGCTTTGATTCAGTATGGCTGTCAATGATCTATCGAAACATAGTTTTTCATGTTATTGCTAGCCTCAACCAAAGAAACAACACTTACCATTGAATAAATAAGTAAAAATAGATTTTCACACAAATTAGACCAAAAATGGACTGGGCGTTTCGCAGCTCACAGGATTTTCATACCAGAAAACATCAAAATACTTATGCACGGTCTACCTATGCGATCCCGCACAAACATTCAGCTGGTTTTATACTACTGTCTACTTTCCGTGAGCCGCCTAGTCATCAAAATATAAATCCTGAAAGGTTTATTTGTAGTCACCTCAACCAGCAGGATTTTCAAGGGTAAAAATATGGTTGCTTGCATCAAAGAAGGATAAATTCAATGACAGCGAACATGGGAGTACATCGTCAAAATTATAACCAAAGAAAGATTGGTACTATAGTTTTGGTAATCGATGACGAAAAGGATGAGCGTACAACCACAGCTTCCGTCTTCATGTTCACTGTTCATCGTTTCTATTAAGCTTTTGTCCAAGAGTGTGCTTTACGAAATGGAAACATTAGGATGATACATCCGGGAATGCAGATGGATTCTCATCGTACAACCCTAAAGGCAACCATATAAAACTGATATTTTGCACTAGGTTAAGAATAGTGCGAATTTCGGTTGCCTGCGACGTTTCAAAAATAGGCTGTTACAGAATTAAGGAAACTCACTCCAGCAACTCATGAGGTGAGGGCAATCATTAGGTCAATGTGTAATCTGTCTTTCTACGTTCCAAGTTTCTACTACGTCAGTAAACCCAGGTCGCCGCCTAGGCCATGGAAAACAGATCATGCAAGTTTGTCCATTGATAGATTCATCAAAGAATCTTCCGAAAATGTACCGTTCCACTGGTTATTACAAATAAGAAGGAAAAATAGTAAGGAAGTAAAATATGACCAATTTTTGAACATGTTTATGTCATTCATTTTTAGACTTTTATGAATGATCCAAACAAATGAAATTTTGTGGAAACAAAAATTTTAACTGAGTTGTTTCGTGGACGATGAACTGTTTCATATGGTGCATATACAAACAAACCAAGAAAGGTTATTTGTTGAAAAATATTCTAAAAAGATGAAATCATTCTTAGGAGAGATGTATTTTGAAACCTTCGCCTCGAAACAAATCAGAAAGACAAACAGCATGTACTGTCAAAATGGTCAACGTCGTCATGTTGCTTATCATCGTGTCACAGAATATGTTTCTACCAGATAACTCCAAGAACAAGGCTATATCACAATAGATAACATCTGTTCTCTGGAGAAATGAAAAAGATGACTTGCCATTCAGAAACCTTTTCTTTTCAGCTAAATTATGTAGCTCATGAGTAACTTATTACAAAACAGAAATATGCACGCAGATAAAGCACAGTTTTCCTATAAGGAAATCTACAAAACCATGCGGTAATTGGTAATAGTAGACAGTCCAAAACAGAAAACAAATTTATAGTTCTTTTATCACACTACGTTCGTGATCATTGGCAAAAAAACAATATCTTGGCCTAAACTACGCATCATCATTTCTCTGTTTATTTGGTTCATAATATCGCATTCTTTATTAAAAAGCCAAATTCTATATATATATATATATATATATATATATATATAT
>LUCH01000020.1:164010-239344 GCA_013368495.1 Paragonimus heterotremus | reverse complement strand
GCCGCCCAACAATTTAACGATCTCCGTGATTTAAACCTGGAGAGTAGTTCTATTTGAGAGGCAATCAGTGGAAGTTAACAGACAGTTACTATGCCTCCTTTTGAGGTGACAGGCAAACCTGACCATTCCTCACAAGCGAAAGTGGTTGACTGTTCACATGCGATAATTTGGTCGTGCTCAATCTGAGGTCAGTGACGTAGTCGTCAACACGGTTGCCTCATGAAAACGTGGTCGGAGTTTTAGTCCTAGCTGTGGTAAAGTTATGCACTACTGACGTGCTCTAATGGGAACGAAACTCGAGTCTAGTGCTTCTTTTCAAAGGGGGCCGACTGCAAAGTCTATGGGAATGCGACAGATGCGATCAATTGTGGGTGGTGTTCAATCTATATAAAAATCAAAATCCTCTACTACTCAACAGTAATCTTGTCAAGTTTACCCACTCTAATTATCGGTAGTCTTTTTTTGAACGTTGCTTATCTTCGTCAGTTCACACCGGTTGGACGGAACGAACAGACCTTCAAGTTATTCTTTTAGCTCCACCTTTTATCCTATACAAATTGAGCACTACTCAAACTATCTCAAACGACTCATACGAGTAGCTATGGCACTGTATTCGCATTGGCTAACAACTTTCTGATTGGCCTGAAAATGATTGTGCCGTGGTTCACCGTGTAGATTTTCGTACATTGAGCGCAAGTCTAGGTGTTGGTAGGGTAAATATTTTTGAAATGAGGAAATTTTTACTGCAGTGGCCGCCGTGTTAATGGACACAAATGTCAACCTTTATTCCAGTGTGGATTTGTACAGAGAGATGTTCTTTGTTGTAGTCACCACTTCGTTTGTTATAGCTAAAATTTGCTGATGGTGGAGCGCTAAAAGCGAACTGGAATTCTAGAATTAAGTTTAAAAATGTGTGTCTGGAAAGCTATGTTACTATCTATAGCCTATAACGTGAAGCGCATCGATAACTTTTATGTCACACAGGGATGGAAATCAAAACTTCACTTTCAGTTCGAGCGACTCTGAATTTGCCTGTCTTACCACAAAGGTCGTCGCAGAGTAAACGATTATTAACTCCATAAAGCTGCCAGACCTGTCCATAAGCTAACATACGTTTGTATGTTCTCAATCCTAGGCGCTTCCGTAGCGTGAGTTCCTGTGTAAGCAATGATAGAATTTGTTTGCAAGCCCTTTTAAGAAAATTGCTGGTCTACTGGAATGACATTCTTCGTTGATACTCGGACAGTTTCCTAAACGTCAATCTGTCGTTGGTTGCGTTGTACATTGAAGCCATAATATGGATTGCACATAAGTTCATAGGAGTAAATGAATTACAGTATGAGTCGGGTCTGACCAGACTTCGGTCGGTCACGTTTATTCTCAACATATTCAAACATTTATTTAGTTTTAGCAACAGTAAACACGCAGTCAGGATTTGCTTCCACTTTCAAGCCTTTATGTTCGAAGTCCTGTGTATTTCCACACACTAATCACCAGTCCCATTAACACTCCTATGAGTGGTCTGAGTTGTCAGCAGTTCACTGACGAGAAAAAGACCAGACGACTAAAAACCCGTCAAATTGGTTCAACCAACTCCATCACGATCAACATCAATAATACATGGTGAAAATGTGAAGTAATAAAGAAGCAAAGATATTTTTCCCTCGTAGCAATTCGCTAACACAAATTGTAGAACTCCTTACTAACAATCTATCTGTATTTCGGTAGTTGGCTAACATACATGAAGCTGTGGTAGTTCCTGTTATCTGGCGAAGCCCAGCTTTCAGCGTTGTTCTTTGTTTCAGCACAAATGCCGTATCACTTGATTTGACCTGTCTGTTTTATCAAATGATTGTACACTTGTAATCTTTAATTTGTTGTGTAAACAGTTCCACTCTGAACTTGTCAGTTACACTGAGCATGTGGACTGACTTGCGCAAAAGGAATACGCTGGACGCTTTTCACCTAATATCTAATTTTTAAATGTTGACCTGATAGCAACATACAAACACTCGCAGATTCACTTTCGTCAAACAGACTAATCAGTTATTTACCTTAGGCGATCCACCGTTTGTGGTTAGTCTTTTTAACATACATATATTCACCACCAGTCCGAAATAAGCTGAGGAAGGTTCTACAGTTAGTTTTCCCAGTGAATTCCCTCAGAGTTGTGGGCAGATGTTTCAACTTTTTTGTTCAATGTAGTGTTCTGACATATAACTCATAGGTCATGTGTTCAGCTCTCAGGCTATCATAATTTCAAAAAACCTAACTAGTCAAAACCTACTCCCGTCACTTTGTCAAGTATTAGTGTATCCTACCGTTAGCTTACTCATTTTTCTCCAAGTCGGTGGAATTTGATGCCGCATATTTATTTACAATTGTATTGACAACGTCGTTTAGCCTGCTGGTTAAATGGCCGCAAGCTAACCACCCACTTCTGAGAAAAACCAAACATTGCCAGGCTTGAAATTTTTCGATATAATCATCCGCTCTCATTATTATCGTCTGAATGCATACCACTTTACTCATAAGCAACTAAGCACTGTGGATCGCAACGCTCTCTAGACATGATTTACAATTGTAACCTAAAAATTCTGAAGTTGTCTGCGTGTATCTGATTAATATGTACATGTGCTACGCTCAAAATCATTTCATTCAGTAGTCAACGATTTCCACGTTGCCAGTAATACATCACCACTTGAACCGACCGTGACGACAGCGCTAATTTCAAGGTAAAAGTTAGGAGTGAAGGAAATTGTTATACACAACACATTTCATGTATACTAAAACAATCAACCTAATGGTGTTCAAAATTTGTTAACAAATAACCAGGTTGTAAACGGAAGCAAAACGGCAGAAAAAAAGTTAACCGGTTTCTCGTGGCTTAAATTCTCCGTCTCTCAAAAAATCTGTCCAATAGTGACAGTTTTCTTATTTTCCAGTTCGATTGTAAAACATATCTGTCACTAGCATCCCAATCTGACAGACGAAGAAGATCCACTATTCGTAGCTTGTTAGTGATTGCTCTCATCTCCTAGTGACAAAGTTGATGATAAGCGTGAGACTCTACAGAATGCGTGTAGCAAAGCAAACGATGGCTTAACATTGTTACCACATGGGTTAACGGTCGAAATCTACGAATTTGAATGAATTGGATGAGCCGGATTGTTTGACAGCCATCATCGATAACCCGCCTGGTTATGCGCTAATGCCAAACACTGTGTGACGCCACAAGTAGGCATGGCGATAGAATCATGAAATATCAGTTTAATTTATATGTGAAAACTAATTATACACCTGTGTTTATGATATGCACACATATGGAATACGGTAGTTACTAACTAGCACATGGATGTCAGTACTCAGATGATTGCCATACGTGTTGGTTAACGTGTTCAATTCAACACTTTGCGCGTTTAGCTGTTGCTGAATAACTTTTGGTTCTGGGAATGTTTACCTTCGTCGGGTTGCGCATATTGTTTTGAATCAATGCGGTTTCAACACACGTCCAGCAAGTATCGTGTTTCAACCATGAAACCAGTAAGTATTGGGCATAAATGTCAATCCATTACATCCTTCAAACTGACGAAACTGTTGAATATCCATTGCTCACTTTGGTATTATCATGTAAAGTTTTTCTGATAAACAGTCGCGAGAAAGCTGTATTTGATGCCACGTACACGGGATCTGTCTAATTTGAAGATGTTTATAAAAATAAATACGTATAATCTTCTTGATTGAATGAGATTGTACACAATCGATACACACACAAGAAAGCTGACCTTTAAGAGATGAATCGACATTCCACAGTTTCTCATCCTGCTACATGTATACCACTCTTCTCACCTGACCACAATTTGAGGAGAGTTGTCCTTAAAATCAGTTTGAACTACTTGATCATATAATTTTGTATATCCTCATCGGATTTTTATAAAAGTACACTGTTAGACCTAAACTTTTCACCGTTTCTTTACACTATATAGCCGAACGGACAAGTTTTCGAATATCCATTGAATACGTGGTTCGTGACCTCGCAGCCTGGTTACAATGGTAAGTTTTTTAAATGTTTGGTTTTCAATTATCTGCAGGAAAAGTATAGTTTTCCGTTTTATCTTCAGTGTAGATCCCTGCATTTTTTGATTGAAGATTTGTATGATTTCACTTCATTGTGTTTGTACGGTTTGTGGATAATTTCCACTTGTAACTGACTAATAAACTGCTTGAATTAAAGTTAACGTTGAAGACCGAATTAAACAAAGATGTTGATTTTTATAATTTCAACTTGTCTACAAAATTTTCCACCTCCGATAATTCATGATTTACATTTTCTATCAAGAGCGTGCACTGTTTCTGCGTCCATTAAGAAAAATGTGTCTGTGACGTAAGATGGTTGTCGATTTTTATACAAACCGATGTACAACTTTCCTGTAGGTGGTCTAAAGGCAGACTATAAATCTAAATCTGAAGCGACTAACAGAATGCTGAGTTTTGAATTTGTAATTTCATCAAACGATTAAAGTGGTTACGACAAATAAAGGCTGCATTTCCGAATTTTTGGATACTTTGGGCGACAAGTTGCGACCAATTTTTTCCAGACTAGAAGTTACACATGAAATCATGGGAAATTCACTTGTATGTCTCGGATCCATGGCGATTTGATTAGTTATACTTCAGTTACTCACCGAGTTCTGTCTTTTTCATGTGTAGCCAATAGGTCACCCAAGATGTTAAACATGATGAACTGTTTGATATGAAGTTCAACGTTACTGACGAAATGCGTCACTTCTCCCAAAAATCTTCATTCGATTGCTTGATTTAGTTTACTCAAGCACATGAGATTTTGAGAACAAACTTGGTGAGATAGAAGTTAAGCAGGAGAGCCTGTACACAATTCCATCTGACATAAAGTTTATGACTGTGTTGTAAGATCCGAATTTTATAAAAGTTGATGTAGATGTAATTGGCCAATCAATGTAATGAAACACCCGACTCTTGTTTTGCCGTCTCTGTGACATAATACTATATCAAGACACTTTAATGAACTGAACCGCACTGAAAATCCAGACAATATTTTCATTAAATGTCACAATAGACTAAATGGTATGTATATTATTACATACGTATTCATTTAGGTTTGAAGCTATTGTGACATCTGAAGAAAATAAATATATACACAAAGTTTATATATAGGCAAACATAAGTATGATCTCTCTGATCTGTGTCGTTCAACCGATATGGTCTACGGTAAAGTTTGATAACATTCGGAAGATCTAATAAACACTCTCATTAATCTCTTGCACTTGACAGTCTGTTTCGTTTCAGTCGTTAATCTTATTAAGAAACGTGGCCGCACTTTAGTTTGATGAGGTTGGTTGGAGAAGTAACATCGACTGGTGGGTAACAAATTTCTCACTGTCACAACTATGCTACAATCTAACGAATATGTTATGCACCGAGAGCTCTATGTTGGTCGACGGGTAAGTTGTGACGGTCGGTTACCAATTGTAAAGGAAGGTTGTGCGGTTTCGAATAAACAGTGGCATGAATAAGAATGTCAACATACAGTACAGTAGGCAACGAGCTCCGAAACACATTGAGATACCACTCTTTCGGGAACATGTGGAATTAGGCTAGAATGGTGTGCAGGAAACTCTTAACGCAACTTCTTCCTGTATACCCATCTAATAGAGATTCGAGATAATTTATATCTTCACTTGTGACCACAGCACAAGACAATTCGTTCTAATTTGAGTGTAGGTTTATCTATCACAGCTTGTTTACGGGTAATTTAAGTATGTTGGATCGTTGATCACTTCCTTGAACAGATAAGGCGAATTTCTCCTAGCCTTGTTTTACAACAGGCCGCCTGAATATAACGAATCTCACTTAACCCCTCTAATGATTAGATGGAGATAAATAATCAACTGTCACTTCTAGCCGATCAACTACATGGTTGAACGATGTCCGCCAAACAGAGAAAGCCCAGCATACAACATGTTCAGAGGCAAATCCGGGTTCGAATGCGAGTTGTTCTTCAATGAAAATAAGTGAGACGTCGATGACCAGTGGTTCAGAAAGGCATAGACTCTAACTGCAGAGGTGGTCTGTCCAAATGCTCACGTCTTACTCTAGTCCCGCCAGGCGTTCGCCCTTGTTTAATTAGAGCTCTTTTGTGTGCGGATGGACAGATAGTGTAACTTCACTTAGGAACAGAAGAATAACGACATATTATTCCACAAATCCACTCGTTTATTATCTACTGATTACAATTGTTTGAGTCATTTAGTTGCCAATATCGGTGTAACCAGACTACAGATACTTTACTGGAAATACATAGAAGAAACGCCTCATTTGAGACGAATTACCGTGTGCAAGTTCCATTGTTAATCTGAAGTAAGTAAAACCGATTCAGGTACACCTTATAACGATTGATTTAAAACCGTTTAAGGTTGTCAACCTTCATTATTTGGTATAAAGTTTGGAATGACTCCAATCGGTGCGTTGGCTTGTGAACGAACCTCATATGTACCAACATGATGTTACCAGATGGTTAACCTATTGCTTCACTGCCTCATGACATCAACAATTTCAGTGTGTTATTAAAGATAGCGATATCAGTTTTCGTATGTACGAAACGCTTTTACTGGTTCAAGCTTGATGTTACCAGTCCAGTTAGCTTAGTATCACATCGATGTAGAAAAGTATGATATAGGCTAACCTGTAGTATTTTAACTAAAAGTAGCAGATCAAGATTGAGAAACAGTTGAGGGATGAACTACGCTGATAACTACTTTGACCTTGTAGAATTTTCATAACTGTCCACTAATGCTAGTTGTAACTTTCAATTACAATTGCAGGTGAAAAGCTTAACCGTTGCTATCCACGTCTGAACAGTGCAGGAATATCCAGTCCTCTTACCTTCCAAAAGTAGACGATTCAGAAGAACCAAAATATGTGTTAAGTTAAGCAGTCTTTGGCGGACTAATAAACTGACATTAGTTAATGTGTGTGTTAATGTGTGCGAACCACTCATTAGGCGTCCACCTATCACCACTATCCGTGATCTCATTGAGTGCCTCACGCGACAAAAAGTCGCTATTGTTTTACAAGTGAAAATTTAATGTGATCATTAATAAATTCGAAGAAAGACTGAAAGTGGACACTGAAACAGGTAACGAAGTGCGGGTTCCCATAGATCACATTAATCGACTAGTGACTATGGTTTGTATAGTTCGGTGAATAATCATAACGGAAAGGACTGAGTCCCCACCCAAGAGTAGGGAATGGTGATGAATTTGTGACCCTCATGGTTGTGAATCACGATACACTACACGGTGAGCATTACGTTTTTTGTGTAAAGTGTGTGAGTAATTGAGCGGGACCTCTCGTTAATTCGCAAGAATGGAGATCGTTCACACAAAATGTCACCCCTGTATTGTCGGTCAACTGTTTGTAACCGTTATCTGCTGTTAGGTCCTAGTGTAAAGTAAATTTAACATATGAATGACATGAACTTGTCAATTATTATTTACAAATGTGCATGCAAATTAACAACAAACAGAATCTAAGCAACTGAGTCTAGCGTGTAACGCACGACCTCACATACATGGCGGCTTGGCCGTCAGTCAGTGGTGTAACTACTTTCTTATTGGGAAAGTTTATTGTCGCCAAAGGCTGCAGTGTGTTTCTTAAGACTGTCCGGTTGGGGTAACTTTCTGAAGGAATTTGTTGCCGATATTCTGGACAACTCCAGTAAGTCCGGGCCAAATATTTTGATGACTGCGAAACCCAGAGTTATGCAAGCGGCCTATTCAGGTCTGGGTCCTAGATGTTCATAGTTCGCCAGTTTTAAACTTCTAATACATTCGGACAATGCCAAATAGCACGGCGTTTTTTGAAGGATTGACTCTGTTGGCAGTGATAACTCAAAACAATCCATGAAGAAATGTGCAGTCGAGAGAGACCTGCAACTTGTGAATAAACTGCCACAGTGATTAGGTGGACGAATTGACACTAGGTTAGCCGTAACAATGCTACTTATCCGCTTCAGCACAGAAGTTCGTCGATTAATTTGCTATGTTAGGTAAATGGTTAGTTTGTTGATAATTAATGTTTCCGCTGGGTAATGCATATATGGGCTAAATTTTGGATATGTCAGAATCAAGTCATTCACACTTATCACAAATTTTAGGTACCGAAGAATTGTCTTGTTGCTTGAATTTCCTAATAGAGTCAGCATATCATGTTTAAGCAATTGTGAAACATGTCCTTCAGTTATTAATTAGGAACAAACAGTAAGTCTGCTGTCGAAGAGTTTGCGATTTGGACATCACTCATGATTGGCCACGGAAGTTGTAAGCCTTACTCAGAGACCTCACAACAGTTTTTGCTGGCACAAAAACTATTTTTTAAGTCAATTCCTCTATGTTAATTGTATATCTTCTTGCCTGATCCTTTCCTCTTCTGGAATGTTTGTCTCAATGCCTTAAAATACATATGTATGGCCCAAATGTAGGAAAGTGTACTTCGGGAAACAGTATATGAGTCATACCTTCTCTTTGTATCATTTGAGTTACGCCAACTTTGATTTCTAACCTAAGGGTGTCTCGATCACAAGCTTAGTCTCCTTCATCTCTATGAAGTTGATTAAAGAAAATTCAATTTGCAAGATCATTTGTTCTTTGTCTATATGTAGAACGAGCTGCCTGCTGACACTGTACTTCAGCTGTCACCAATCCCCTAGTAACAAGTTGCAAAAGCGAGGGGTGTGCATCGTCAATGCAGCGAGAGCTGAAGTTTCTGTTTCAACACGCTCTAGATGTGCGCAGCGTAACTTCTATATCAGTTTATGCACTGTTCACTGGATGTACTAGACTAGAGAATAAGGCAGTCTTCTTTTGCGCATTATAGTGAAAGAGATCTTATCAAATCACTCGGAGTTTTATGCAAACAAATGGACAGGTTTGGGGTTTGAGCAAGTGCTACCAGAATTGAAGGCAATTTTGAGTAAATTGCACTGATGGCAAGGCCTGAAGACTGTCGACGAACATTTTGGTGCATCCGTAAGGTTTTACCAGAAGGTGAATCACACCGACAAATGCAGTATTATGCATGTACTGATGCAAAAATCTTCTGTTGAAAATGTAAAAGGTGTAACTTTTCCTTCATCAAATGGAGTCAGCAACAAAGTTAACGTTTAGAAAAACAATTCGTTTGACATATTTTTTGCAAATATAGTGTGCGCTTCACAAGGTTTTTACAAATTCTTAACAACATCAAAAAAACAGATCAACTTTTGACTTAAATCGGTCAGGCCTATAAACAGCACACAATACCTAGTTCAACGCGAACTAACTTTCGCGGTTTTGCTCGCTTGCAAAAGTCCACACACGCAAATTCTTTGGGTACTATTCATCCTTAACAAAAATGTGTACTTCATCCCACTGAACAGAATGAGTACTGGAAATGTGCTAACCCACGAACACTTCAGTATCTCATGTCCTTCATATTACAACGATGAGCATTCATAAAGCAACACAAATTTTCCTCTACTGACGGCTCTGAAATAAACAATGAGCTTCACGTTTCGCTCTAAATGAGTTTTTGGAACTATTCTTTGATAGATAGGTCTTAGCTGACGTTTCCTTTAGAAGTAACTATGAATGGGTGAACTCAGAACTGTTAATCTTATGCAAATCTCATAATGTATAAATCAAAAAATCACCTCAATGAGACGTGTATTCAGGTTTGATGTAAGTCGGTTACTGAGGTTATTTACTGAATCACTTCATTACATGGCGTGAAGCTTGCAGATAAACTGGTTCGCTCCCTATTTCTAAGTCTTGGTTTTTTTTTTTCACTTTGTGCTATAGGCAGTGGGCATATCTCTAACCATCAACCGGTTGTGGATACATCTTCAGTGTATGCAAATTCTTACTAAGCATACAGGCATCTCATGAAGCGACAGTTCTTTCGAGGTCTTGGTTATCTCCATCTGGGCAAGCTGAGACTGTGGTCATAGCCTCATTAAATGAAGTCTTGAACATTGGAAGTCTCGATATGAGCTTTTCAATAGCCTCCTTTTGAATGACCACCACAACACTCGTTTGCCATTAACGATCTAATGGGCTGAATCGAAATCACCCGGATAGTCTTGGTAAAACTCACCATCCAATAACATGTCACAACAAAACACATGAGTCCACAACAGGAGTCTTGCAAACCACCAGGTGAGGCGAACACTCGTCAGCCTAAGAATTAGCACACACCAAGTTGTGCATACCCTGTTTATGGGCCGATAGTCTAGCATGGATAACCAGTGAGTGATGATAGGCTATTTCAATTTCTAGACATTAAGTTAGTTTACTGCCACCGTGTCACTAGATGCAAAACTTGTCAATATCCAGAAAAGTTATGTTTTGACTTCCAGGCAAGTTCATCTGATTGTAGTGCTGATCATCAAATGACTGCAGAGAGGAAAGGGGAAACGTACCACCAAGCCAAAAGACATATCGTAATAACCGTTTATTCTTACATGAATCAGGACCTTTGTGGAGAAGAGACTCATACAAGCTCGCATGCATATGATGTGCAATGACAGATTGGAAATAGTCACTCCATGTAGTCGCTTTCAATGTGCTGATAGGTTACATAGAGGGTTTGAGCAAATATTTACCTGGAAGCAGCTTAGACAGACTCTCCGAACTGAGAGATTACTATCGATTATCAAGTGGATTCTTTCTGTGTGTGAAGGCTGACAACCGGTTTGCTTCAAGTTTACTTCTTAATTCTGTGAGAAATCAACTATCATGATTCAGGCCTGACTAACTGGTTAAAGCGGAGTCACCACCGGTTTAAATGTTTTCTATAATTAGCTACCGCAAGTTAACTGAATTCGGTGATTCGTTGTACGTTGTAATGAATGAAAACCGTATACTACTCATTTTTATGTACAGTTTCTTACTTCCACAAAAGTTGATCATTTTTTATTTTTCCGTACAACGTACGCTGTGGGAAATCCTAAATTCGAACTCTCATCTTTATGCTAGACAGATTGGTTCTTCTATTGTTCATCTTCTCTCTGTGGTAAATGTATCATTCTGGAGTTTCCTGATGGAATCATCACCTGAGCTTACACCTAGAATTCAGTGACTTTTGGTAACCATACTCACAGTGATGCAAAATAAATGCATAACAGAAAAATGTTAGGATGCACAACTTACTAGGATGCATGAGTGATATTAACAGCCATATTACTGTTTGCGACACCAATGTTTATAGTACTTTTCAGATACAATCCACCTTAAATTGTACAGCCGACAAAGTCACACCTCTTTTCACCATTATCCATTAAACGATTGCGTTTTTTGGACAATATATTGAAAGTAATGATGCAAACCCAGGATAGAATGATCGCACAGATGTGACGCATCTCTCGTTGGTTCCGTACAACCCACGTGATCAATGTTATGCAACTAAGTCTCATGACTCAAACCAGACAGTAACTATTGGCTGACATCTTTCGCCCCAGTGACATGTTACCCAATACCGTCATCGAACACATAGATATGTTGTATTTAGTATGGTGATGAAACATCGAATACGAGCTTGTTTGTTACGTGTTTCTTCTCATGACTAAACTGGACATATTCACATTATACCAAACAACATCCTGACATTTACCAGCCGTAGCGTTATTTCTAAGTAAATGAATGAATGTACGTGTTATTGATAAAGAAATTGCCAATCGGAACGAAGCATGAGTCTATGGCACACAGGCGGTTGTGTCTTCTATATCCCACCAACATTTCACTATCCACCAGCTACTTTTCAGATCACAAAACTACGTGGACGAACAGTTGGTACGGGTAAAACAGCGTCACATTCTCTTTGGGAATAAAAAAGGAAATGTTGCCTGACTGGAGTGGTAAAACACATTCTGATGCTGTTTAAACATAGTAGCAGAACTAAACGAGGCAATCATTTACGTGTAAGACACGTAATCGCATTTAAGAAAATGTAGAGTTTTTTTGGCCCAACCCACTGAGCTGCCGTAACAGACTCCAGATATCACCACAGTCTAGGTCTACGGTAATAGTGCCAGCGTGAAGTTCTTCCAGGTTGAGAATTTCCGATTTGATGATCGTGTCGCCTAGTTCGCCATATTTCCGCCTACGCAACAATTTTAGCCCATATGAACTGTATTCTCAAGTCTATATGCATGTAGTTTCAAACGGACATTACACGTCAAAGTAGAAGATAACCTAGAAAGTAAGTCGGTCAGTCTGCACCGTAAGATCCGAAAGAAACACATCAAGATCGGTAGAAGTTTGTGTCACTTTGATCAGATACGTTTGCTAGGTAGTACTGACGACGATGCACCTGACTATCAGAAAGCCGAGTTATATTCTGTTCTGCTGCAATATATCCCTAGTGGTGAGCGCTTAGTTGCATCAAGGTGAATGCTGTTATTATTGAACGCATGACGAATAGGCTTCAGTGATCTGCACACGCGTTTGAAGCTTGAGGTCCAACTCGTCCGGATCCAATCAGTTCGTCTGTCTTTATATTCAGCGGGCTTAATTTGGTCTGGGATACAGTCACTGAAACAGGATATGGCACCGTCCCTGGGGATTAAGTCAACTGCCGCGAGCAAAGAAGGAATACGAATCTACCAATAACCAAACTTGGTGAAAACTCACTAATACTGCAAAATGGTCCCCAGCCGCGCTATTGATAGCCTCG
The DNA here is from genome assembly GCA_013368495.1 of Paragonimus heterotremus. Classification (NCBI taxonomy): domain Eukaryota; kingdom Metazoa; phylum Platyhelminthes; class Trematoda; order Plagiorchiida; family Troglotrematidae; genus Paragonimus; species Paragonimus heterotremus. The sequence goes on along the minus strand of LUCH01000020.1, from coordinate 226,597 downwards.
GATAGGTGATTGTCCCAGTGAGTGGTAATCCCGTAGAGCAAAACTGTTGTTCAAGGGAGATCGGAACCTAGAGGTTGTAGAACTTCTTGCCGTGATACCTCCAAGTGTTAGCAGCCATCGAGGTAAAGAATCTATTCAAGAGTCCCACGGCTGGGATATGTGTGAGAATTAAGCCAACGCACAGTGTTCGAAAATCCAGTGAGTATAGATCAAGGTTTCCAGGACCAGACTCGTACTCGGAATGGCACAGGCCAGTGACCACTTTGTTGGTAGCCTGACGGACATGTTCGGTGGCTAATATGTTCCTTACTAGGTCGATATACGCGACTCGTCTTGCACACTCAAGTCTTATATAAATTCGGCAAAATTCTTACGACCTTGCTCATCTTTAAGAGCAAAAGCTCTTTGTAACGCTCCAAGAGCCCTGAAGTGATTTTTACCATCTAACTGATTTTGATAGGAGAGTAATAGACGGGATAAACGGGCAAATGTCTCTGTTACACGTCAATCTCCAAGATATCTACTAAGCTGTTTGCACTGTGTATCATCAACAGATTCCCAGAGTCTCCTCCCAGTTACATGTGGGCGTTATGTGTGATTCCGATGGAGATTCCAGTCATCTAACCTGCACTCAATATTGTTAACATCAATGTTTAATGCAGTGGGGTCAGCAGCCTTCCAGATATTTCAGCTCTCGACACAAACAACACCCTCAGACGAGAAACTTTGCGTGAGAAAATTCACCAGATGTTCGCGCTAACTGCGATCAAATGAGCAAGAAATGATTACTATAGAGCAGCATATTATGCTGAATCCCAAATCTTCCTGACATGTTTGGTCCACGATGCTACATATCAGATAGAAATAGTGTGAACGAAATTCGGACCAGGACCCCATTTTATGAGTCCAAATTTTTGCACACTACATTTGAAATACGGCTAGCTGATGACTTCAAAGTATTACAAAACCGATTATCAAAACTGGACATTTCGATAAGAACAAACTAAGTATGAGGTGACGGACAATATTACGGTTTATTGAATGAGCATTTGTTACACGCAATAGGCCACCTCTGATAATTATGAAGGAAAGGTTATCAAGGAGAAATAAATGTCTTTGTTTCTTACTACAGTATCTTCCAGAAGTTTGTCTCCCTCACCGGAGCTTCACTGTTAGTGCAGTTCACAAACATACATGAGAACATAAACTATCCTGCATAAGGAAACCACTATAAAAACCGTGATAAATAGTTAAGAAATCGAGTATTGTCAATAAGCAGACAGCAGCGAAGTCTGTCTTTATTTAAAAGGCGATAAAGAATTTCGTGTTACATCTTGAGGCCAGGAAACTTTCGAATTGGTCCATGATGTATAGAACTGTTGAAACTGTGGAAGTATGGGAATCCGCACTGTAAAATACACTGAGACATAACTCGTCAATACACACTATTCTACACAACTCATTGCTTGCCATCACAAGAAAACGAATGAGAATTTTGAAACACTTAAGCTATTTAGTCAAAGCAGAGAGAAGACATTGTGAGATGTTAACGTTTCGATTTACTCACATCAGTCGACAAAGTAAAACTAGCAAATTTTATACAATAAGTTGCTTTCGGTTCCATGTTAAACAACAGTTGAACAGTTTCGTATCAGGCCAATTTCCTGTGCATATTTATAAGCTGCTGTTTAAAGAAAAGCTTCCGGTAAATAACATGAACCTGGAAAGGATTACTAACTCTCACATCGTGGCATCCATGGAAAAAGTGGCCAGGTTTATCGAGACCCATCAACGTTTGGCCAGTTTGCATAACAGCTTAACTTTGGTTCGGCGTACCAAGTTTGAAAACTTTATTCGAACTACACTTCAAGAAACCAAAACGAAGACGCTTCAGAACGTGCAAAAATTCACTACTTCGTGGACGGATGTTGGCCTTCACCACAGATAACTTTAAACCCATTCCCAATTTGTTGGATACTCACTTTATCAAAGCTCAATTGGATGTGCTTTCGTTGGGTCTAGACTTCGAGGTGTCGCCCAAACAGGTGAACAAACTACAAACCCAGGTTCAATTTGAAAACTTGTATGAGCAGGTTAAGGATCTTACTCCCGCTTCACTGGACAACGCGGACCGGTTTCCTACAAGGTTAACTCATATCTCGCACGAGTTTCTATCGGTTCCAATATACCAACGTCGTTGTTTGTCCGCTGAACACTACAGAGCCATCATAGAGTTCAAAGAAATGACTGGCTTAGTCTTCCATAAACTAGATAAAGGCTCTGGCGTTGTCATAATGAAGAAACAGGACTATGTAACCAATATGAATGAGACATTTTCTGGTGCAGGAAAATTGCCATTGGATGCCAGGCCTAGTAACAACTTCCTGATTGAAAAACAGATATCAAGGAAACTACAAATATTGATGCTGTTGAGATTCAGTACAAGAAACTGAAAACAGCAGGCATGCAGACATCGAGAATGAGAGGTTTGCCAAACATCCACAAAACGGGTACCTCACTACGAGCAATATTACCCATGAAAAATTCGGTACATCAAAGCTGGCGCGACGGTTGTTGAACATCCTTAAACCAGTTTGTGAACTGTTGTCCCCCAATTGTATGCGTAGTTCTTTTGAGCTACCACAGATGATGTACTCGGTCGACGTACAGTCTTTATTTACCAACGTACCACTGCGTGAAGCCTTTGAATTTTTATGTGATTTAATTTTTTGTCAAAATGTAAATGTAGTTATTCCATTAGATCTGTAGGGGACTATCCCTATACGAAGGTATAAACGCCAATAGACAGTTCAGAATGCAGTCACTGAATTGCTCACTATAGGCAATCCCGATCTACGGGGAACAGGAGCACCACGGAGAAGAGACGGACACACCAAAAATATATTACTAAGTAGAATCAATTCAAACAACTGATGTTCATTCTGTACAAGGACAACTGGTGTAGACTACATATAAAAATAAAACGAAGTAGGAAAATACGTACAGTACACTATAAACTTCTTTAAGAATCTCATTTTTGCTAGTACAGAAAACATTTCATTTGAATTTGAATGTGTTAATTATAGACAGACTGATGGTGTAGCCTCGAGTAGCCCACTGGGCCCCATATTGACGGATATATTTTGTGAATGTCTGAAAGGCAATTTCAAGAAAAGATTTCGAAAGTCCTGCTTTACAAACGTTACGTGGATGACATCTCAGTTTTTACTGATGAATGTGCTTTTACTTCATTTTATAATTGTTTGAGCCCCGTCCATCCAAACCTCACTGTATCTTATGAGGTAGAGACTAATAACTGTTTGTCGTTCTTCGTCATTCTTATAACCAGACGTCAAGATGATATACTGCAGCGATCCGTTTATCGAAAGCTAACAGGAAGTGGACAATATTTGCAGTTCTTTAGCTCCGTACTTATTGTTTGTAAACGTGAGCTAGTGAAAACATTGTTTCACGGAGCCAGAGTGATTTGCACTGCAGATCGATTGGAGAAAGAAGAGTTTATTAAGAAGACGGTGGTGGATAACGGCTACCCTGAAAAGTTTGTGGATATCCACAATAAGAAGAAAGAACCAAAAATGGTAAGCTGCAATGCGGAAAAAAAGAACATACTTCTGCAAATTTAATCCAAGAGTGACCACCTGATCAACAACAATAGTCACAAATTGATGTCGGCGTTGTAACGCACCTACCCAGCTGCCTAACTGTGCACAATGTTACGCACTAGGGGTTTCACTCTCCGTAGTGGTGATACACACTTAACCGATCAGTCTGTTTCCCACGTAATATACCAGTTCATTTGCAATTGTAATGGGGTCTACATAGGCAGGACAAATCGGCGATTGTATCAGCGTATGGTGTAGTACATTTTTAAGCGTTTATCAACTGCAATACCAAAAAACGACTTGCTAACTATCACAAGCTCGAAGATCCCGGCTTCATCGGTCGCCAAACACATCCTAGCAACCGATCATCTAGTTGTTTCTGTCGAATCGTTCAAGCCAATGTTACATAATCGCAACCCGAAACTGTTAGCGATTAGCGAGGCAATGCTAATCAAACAACATCGGCCAGTTTTGTGTGCACAGAAGGCGCTGACGCAATCAATCTCCTTGCCGTGGAATTGATTGCACTATTGGCGCGGGAAAGTTCAGAATCATGTGGTTGGTTTGTTCAACTGTTGTTGGTATACGTAGTTTGTACAAAATTTGATGGTTTTACGTTGGGGACTGATGAGAGTAAATCGATATATGTCGTCTTTTTGTTTTAACTAATATGAGAACCATAATTTGCCAAAATTGTTCACTTCCGGAATGTGATTATGATTTCATTCTGTTTACCCCCTCGGAATGTTAATCCACAATAAACCGAAAACAAGTCTTTGTTTTCTTTAACAACCGACCACCCAATCAGCTCTGTTGCCCTATTTTCGGACCGGAATCACCAATTAATTGAACTTGGGGTATCATAACAGACTTCCTCTGCGCACACTCCAAAAACAAACTGGCGACATATAGAGTTAACTATCGTTTTAGTTGTACAGAATTCCACCAAAAGGCAGATCGCTCCGAAAGGTCAACAACGTCACACAACCCCGAGATTTTCAGCAGCCACCAATTATACCACGCATTCTCTGTTAGCATGGAAAAACACACGGTTGGTACAGTTGTCAGTGTTGCATGACCAGATCTTGTTAGAATTCTGATCAATATGCAACCTGCTTTTTAAATGATCTATTCTCCAACAGGCACATGACCAAAAGCTACCCAGAGGTATCCATTTGTCGACGGACGTTCTTACACGCACACCCTCCCCTGTGACCTCAGAATTCAAAAGAAAACGAAAAACAGATCAAAGTTAAGTAGAGGAGTGTTTTTCCATACATTTACCGGGTGAAAGTCAACCGATAGTAAGGGAACGAGGTGAATGTCGGTTGAACGTGCTTCTTAAATTCACACAAGAGTTCAAACTGGTGTCCGATAATTTATGTGCATTCGAATTTCATTTGCGACAGGTCAATGAGCCTTGTGTGATCACAAAAATTTCTTACTGAGCATATTACTGACGAGGACGTGCAAGATGTCGCCAAGAGGTTTAGTTACCAGGACAATTTTGTTTGATCGTTTGTTTGCTGAGTGTAACAACTTACTTACCAGCTAAATCCCATTGTCGAATTGCGTCAACTTTGGTGACCGATTATTAAGGGTCGTTTATTGTTTTGGGGGTCTCCAACATTCTTTTCAAAACACGGTCAATGTGCAGTCTGTGATAGTCACAATGTGGTTTATTGTCGGTCTAATGCCACAGTCATTAACCGTTTGCCTGAGTTGTGCATGAGCGAATTTTAACTCTATCCAACAGTTAACCGTTTATCGTTCGATCGTTTTTCCACGGCTTTTCTTTAGTCTGCTTTGACTTAACCAGTTGTGTTAGTAAGATGAACACGATAACATCCATTGTGAGCTAAATGGATCACCCTTCGTCGCAGGCAATCCATTCATATGGATGTATGTACACTTAACTCAGCAGTTAAGTGTTCGTAAAGTTGAAAAGCTGCCGGCTGACAAATGTGGTATTCTCACTAGTTTCTCGTCGTCATTTCCGAGGTTTTGCGTAAAATTTCAAAATCTGACAACGACTGCAACTTGTGAGGCACTGAAAAAGAGTCCAGTAAAATGTGTACAGCCTTACCTCGGTAACTCCGCCACTCTTATAGCATACATATCAATGGAATGCATACAAACCGCTGACAATAGCAACGAGAGGAACATTTGTGCAAGATGCGAATACATCTCTTTTTGGAAGTTTTGCATCAGGTGACCTGCTAACATTTACCGTCTTTAAGTAGTACATAGGAAACCTTTCTGTTGGTAAGTAGCTTGGTAGATTTCATAATCTGGAAGAGACCAAATTATGAATAAGGTGGGCTTTTGTTAGACTTGAACCACCGACGGGAACAAGCTGGTCAGACGCGACAATTGATTTACTTGTCGAGTTACGAAGCCAAACAGAAAATATTCAGCAGTTTCACATTTGTACTCACTTAATCATTCATCCCACTATTGCTGGTTAGATAAACCAGCCAACTCTTGCGACTTATTAATGGATTCCACATAATTTGGTCGAATAGATAGGCAAATATGTTCTCCACCTGGCCCCACATCTCAGCCGATACAGCACTAATTATTCATGGATATTTCGTCTTTATTGATGGTTGGAATCCAACTCAAAGTCAGCTTTTCTACGTTAGCGTCTCGTCTAAAAATAATAGTCTGCCTGACCAAGGTTTTCCAAGCAGGACATGAATAAATTGGCTGAGTTACCGCATATGGTACAATATTATGCAAAGACTAATCGATCAGAGAATGAGTAGCTTGAATGAGTGTTCACGGTTCAACACGTAGGTCTTTGTGTACCATTTCAACAAATGGATCCACCAGCCTGTTCATTCGTGCTATGTGTTTGACTAGTTGAGCAACATGCAGTAAATTGTTTCACTTGGTAAATAACGAGATGGTTCATTGTGGCTCACTCAGTTACCTGTTAATACACCTGACCGCAAAGAAAGCAGATTATTCACATCTGCCACTAAGAAGGCAGTGACAGAAGAAACTGATTGAGAAGTGGACCAGTGGTAACTCTCAAACATACAAGAGGTCAGTAGATAGTACATTTGTTATGTGGTTTGCCATAATGAGACTATCTTTGATACTTGGAAAGCGAGTTGTTGAACCACTCAAGACCTTCTCGGACCGTTATCATGGCGCTCTTTATTGGCCAAGTCATGTAGTAGTGGTCTGAATGTGAACAACTTACGAGCAGTTCGATCTCTCGGGTTCAATCATACAAGAAACGTTTGTGTGGTTTATTGGAAAGTTATCGACGAAGTACCGCCAAACCTCAAACGAATGACTTGCTGAGAAATACTTATGGGGACAGTGAGGTAGTGTAGCTCCAACTGAATATGTGACATCGGTTAGTTCAATTCTCAGCTGCATTATGAAAAGCAGCTAACACGAGCTACATTTTATTCTAACCCGCAGTGAGTGAAATACAATTTACGGTATAGTGTGTAATTTTGGGATCTGTGTAATTTAAGGTTACAACCTGAAAGGGATGATGCCGTTAAATCTTGCCTACATTAATGCTTACCTCTCTGCTAATGCCGTCCGGCTCAATAACGCCATTTGACCGGAATCTTGGGATGGTACTATTCTAATGGGTTTTTGTATTAACCTACAGTTTATTGAACTGGAACTATTTCAGATTAATAATTGGATTCGTTTGAAATCAGCAGTCTAATGGGCTCGTTAGATAAAGGCTTTAATTGGAACGTTTAGTGTGTATGACGTTACTGGCTTCCTGATTAAACCAGCCGACGTTATGTGCACAAAAGTGGTTGAGGCAACCTACCGGGTTATCACGGTCGTGATTACATAGTACTTGGTGTGCTTGTAGGCGTGTCTAATCTATGTCTGTCCTTATCTGTATGATGTATATAACTGACTTTTTTTACGTTTGCGACTGATGGAAGTAAATGAAATGTTAACATGTCGCAATATATGTCGTATCTCTGCACTGATGAAGTGGTTAAGGGGGACTCAATGTTTTAAATAAATCTCAAGTCATCACCTTTGCCTATGATCGACCGCAGAGTTCAGAAAGAGGTTATGTTCCTGTTCAATCGCAGTCAATATTAACCCATGCAGATAACATCGATAGGGAGAACTTGTGGCTCATGGATGTACGCACTATAGTTTGACAGTAATATGCGGTCCCGTCATTTATATGTGCATAGATAAATGCGTCCTTGGTCGATGAAGACGCAACCAATCAGAACGCTGCTTAGGATTTAGCCCGAGTTTGGAACACGCGGGTGGCCATAATACGCACGCAAAAGAAGTCGATACAAACCAAAAACGATTGCACATTTAAATAGATTGACTGATCGTGGATTTCGCAACACTATCGATTCTAATTCAGCCCATTTCTGAAGAAGTACTAGACTCCAGTTCTGCTCTTGTTAAAGCTCTTCAATAGTGCGTGTACATGCCAAGGTAGAGATTAGAACTTGGGTTACGTAGTCAAGAGGTAACTGCAGAATCTGTCAGGACTCACGGCTATACGCAGACTATCGGGGCGGTTGTAAACCTCTTGATTCAAGGTAGAACAAGACGGACTGTTGGAGGTTAACTCGGATAAAACTGTTTCTTTACATAAGTAATCAATGGTTAGCCAATTATTCAACTTACAATCAAGTGAACTCTGTGCACGGAATTTAACCGTCAGCGAATATCAACCACCAATATGGTAACGTAAACAGTTCAATGCGGCCGTGCAAAAAACAAAGAGCGATTACAATGGGAAGATCGTAATGTCGGTACAGAGTTGGTTACGTGTACTGATGTAAGAAACGTTTGGCCAGTAATTAATGTAATCAGTACAGGGAGATATATGTATAGGATCTACAGTACGATAGTTTGACCAATGGGCTATGGGCATGGGAATCAGTAAAGACTGGTGTTGCGCACACCGCTAGTCGTGGACGGGTAGTCGGACGATAGCGTCGCTGCCTGGGGTGTGGCGGCTCCGTGACTCGATCCCCCAGCTGATATTCTGCCATCCAACTACCAGTTTCATTTGGAGTGATCCGAACACAACTTCCATTGATTCTAGCCAGAATCAACTGTAACCATACTCAGCACTGCGCCATCGACTTAACATTTCCCAATAACTAACCGTATGGTTTTTTGTTTCACATCGGATATCGAATCCAAACCGTCGTGACGTCAGCATTGCGTTTGCACCCTGCCCAACGGCGAATACTGTCAAGAATAAGTCTACAACTCGGAACTTTGCTTTAGATGTTTGAGAAAGTACAGTGATTACAATATATGTTACTAATTCCTCTGCATATACGGTGGATTTATACCACACTATAAGTGGCACCTCAAGCGATCACAGATTAGCGGGTTTGCGGCGAAACATTTGTACCTGGAACATATGGGCGTGGCCATAGTAAATGAGGCAGATGATGAGAAAAGCTGCACACCGCTGTGGTTACCTAGACTACATTCTGTGCCTGATGTTAAAATCTGCTCACAATTCTAACCAAAGGATCCCGAATGTTAATAATCGTTGCTAAGGTCTTATGTAGATTATGGACATTTTGGTAGGCCATGTATGATCACTTTCTGTTGCACTGTATCAGGTGTTAAGCCGTGTAACATGCACTGGTTTGCTTCACTAACTCTTAAACTTTTGAACCGCAAAACAAATGGATTTTATTGTTGCTTATCTCAATATATGATCTATGAACGTTTCATGAAAGTCACAAGCCGTAAACCAAAGGCGCTCGATGGCCGACCTCTTTTAAGTGATCCACATTAAACAGAACTATTAAAACTCGTGATAAGACAACAGTCTTAATCCAGAATGTACGTTTACTCGTTGCGCCGTACACTTATCAATCTATCACCATGAGAATAAAACAGTTTCGCGCTTTCTAAAAGATGTCTTATTATGAGCATACTGTAACTGGTCAGATAAATAATCCTAGCCTCACTCACAAACCAATGTGGCTGAGCGTTAAGGTAGGACAATTCAGCCTTGCTCAGTTATGGTCAGCGGTGTAGCTGCTAACATGATCACTCCACAAGCATAACGGCCAGAATATTATACCAGGTCAGAATACCAGTCTAGTGTTTTGTTTCTAACCGGATTGGCTGGAATACACTTTCAAGCAATTAGATCATTCTATGAAAAACCAAGTGAAAGTTATTAAATTATTGCTTTGGTCAACTCATATAGTTTATACTTTCCGTTACTTTTCTTAAGCAGGCAATTCCGTCATTGTAATTAACTGAAAAGTGTGTGTACCAATTGGAACTGCCCCTTCTGCATACCCTTACAAAAAAGGTCGCCGTTCATGGTCGTTACCCACATCGTCTTGTGTCTTTCGGTTACTGATTCACAGTGCCCAAAGCAGTCGCTTGTAACAACAGCCTTCGCGTGAGCCAATTAAAATTCACACCTAGAAACAAAGGTTACAGTGTTTATTATTTACACAGTGGCATGGTAATAAGATTGTGTCGTGTGACCTTACTTCGTTCAGTTAGGGTAGCACATCTGCGCTATCCGATCAGCGACATGTCACTCGCACGATTGATGAGTCATTTCAAAAGTGCATGAGAGTGTGTCTGTCCAACGCTTCACTCTACACTAGATAATTTCACTCTTTCCTGTAGTATTTTCTGGTCCAAGATGGGTACGAAGTCCGTGTGTTTCACATATGGGAAAGGATGTTAATGTATTACGCCAGAAATTAGTCGTTCCGCGAGAAAGTACTATCCAACGAATAAACGCGAATCTAAGAATTTTTGTCTGAACTATAGTATTATACAATTTTCAGCAACTGAGTTGATAATGACGTATAATTGTAAAGCAGTACCCTAGCAAACATTACCGAATCGTGAACTAAACCTGATCATCTGCACGATGTACACTACGTCCCTGTGGTTACAATAAAACCATGACTTGATAAACTTTTACCGAATGTCATTCAGTAGAGAACTAAGTAAAAAGTAAGGATTTGAACGAAAAAATGCCATTATTATTGTTATGCTCTCCACCATTAATTAGCTATCAAATAAAAATTGTCAGGATATATTTGAATCGGGAGCTGGGAAGGCTGGAGATCACTGGTCTACGTTTTTAACTATTGTAATCGGAAACGATGAAATGCACAAACGGGGAGATCCGGAACAAAATGGACATTGCTCGAGAAGTTGAATTAAAGAGGCTTAATTTCAAAATTTATGAGGTAACCTTATAAAAATAAGTAATTCAGCACGTAGGAAAACTAACATCAAAGGATGATGAGAGATAAAAATGGTGAGTCACTTCAACGCGATTCACAACGTTAAACGTGTTGCGTTACTCAGCCCGAGCGCATTCACGGCGTGTGTTGTCCTTTTGTTCTTCTGCGTGCGTCGGCCTTGGTATCGACTGGCTGGCCTATTGACCAATCGGTTTTATGCACGTGCGTTTCTACACCACCATCGTGCATTCACATTCCACGAATCATGTGGCTAGACTGTCATATTCACGTTTACTGGCCTTGAGTTTTATTTTCTGATTCACGCGTTTCATGTTCTTACGCTGTGTTTGTGGCAAGACTAAAACCACTCATTACTGGCTGCTTTGCAGTTATTTCGTAAAAAGTGGATTTGATTGAGTCGTTATGAGAAAGTATCACTAGTTCAAGTTAATGTATGTCACTGTACCTTCATAAAATCCAACCAGTCGTATCGCTTAACACCGGTATCAGAAATGAGCACGTAATACGTGTCCGTAATTCTTTTTGTTGTTAGGACCTACTAACTATAACTTGTGTTTATCCGCACCCGATCCAACTGATTTCCCATGTACGAACTGACGATTCACTAGCATGATCTGTTGGAACGGTTATCTCTGACACGTATTCATCAACTTTCTTTCTCCAATCGCCTATACAAACAGTGTACCATTTAAATTCGGAGAAAATGGACTACGTTTGCTAGATCCCGGATATCTGCAATTTAACGCAAATTTATTCACAATTCATCTGTGTTATATGACAAATGTTGAGTAGGGATAATCTACACACCTCAAAGTTGTGCATTCTGACAGATAACAAGTCCAAATGAAATTTATGCCCAGGGAACAGCCAACAGGAGCGATGCTAACCACAAAGGAAACTGGGAAAGAGCCAGTCAAGGATCTGTTGAAAATCGAGACAGTCAGAGGCCAGGACCAGAATTGGTGATATCAGAAAGCCCGTTACCTCCTCAGCTCAACGCTATGCAGACGGACCAGGTTTGGTGATTGATAGCCTATTATTAATGTGCCTTGTTCAAAGGCAAACTGAATAGGTTGACTTGTTCCATTGACCGCATGAAAGTGAATATATGGGCCAATGTGATAAACAAGGATGCTCAAATTTAAAAGAGAATGTGCGTGATAAAGTTCACCTGTTGTTGTCTAACCTTCCAGGTTGACAAACAGACGCAGTTGAAGTGCACTTTTGAGGTTCTGGTAAGATCATCATGATGGTATAGCTGTTAACGTTACTGTTCAGTCTACTTTATCCGAACCCAGTGATGAATTAGACAGCTGCAACAACTAATTATTTAGTTTAACCACTGTTGCTTGTTGAAATCATTCACCAAACATGTAATGATTTTCCAACAAACTTCACACGCTTAAGCCGACAGCACAATCAATGATTATGACTGCAGCCGTTATTAATAACTTTGATATACGTACACGTTTATGCCTACGTATGTGTATTTTACAATGTGTGGTTATTGTTGAAAATCTACCGGACAGACTGCAGTGCTAACTGTGCGGTCGAAACTCATCTGCAATCAGCTCTTTTAATTGCCACAACATCGTTGTTTAGTAGACCAGCTTGTGTATATATAAACCGGACATGACTCATAGTTGTTCACAAATCTGTCATCCAATTAGACAGTTCGACGAAATACGTGCAAAAAGAAGTCGTTACATCCTCGTTTCATTCGCGCATCAGGTGTGTGAACCTAGCGATTTGTTTCTAAAGGAACAGGTGGGAAGAATCCAATTCGTGTTGGATGATTAAGTCCACTGTGAATGTTTTTCATTGTTTATTGACGAAATACTCGTCTGTACGTCGATAGTTTAAATATGCTTACTGTTTATAATCCTCTTCCTTTTAATAATGAGGCTCTCCCCACTTCTCGCATCTGGGACTGTAGAATGTTTTCTGCAGATCCACCGGCTTGTCGTGCGATTATCTGAACTGACTTCCTTATATTCTCCCTGTGTGTTTTCTAGGTTAGGTAACCGTCATCTCACGTCATGGTGGTCATGACGAATGAATTCGCGTTCAGAAAGCAGTCATCTGTTTATCAGAATACTTTTCTAAATTTTGCACATTGGCTGAGTTACCGATGCCAGAACAATTTATGAATACCAGCGTTACAACGGAAACATATTTTAAAAATTCAAACAGTGATTACATCAATATATGTTAACAAAATGTCACCTTATTGATTTACTGAGAAGTGCGGGACATTTTATCAGTACCCTGAGAACTTAGTAGAAAATCGGTAGTTGATGCACACACCGTTTGGTAGCACAAACATCGTCAACGGCACCAGCATTTGGGCAGGATGCATATGCCAAATGTTAGTCCGTTCACTTCCGGTGACACACTGTGTTGACAAAACAAGTGGTCAGCACGCTGTTAGTTCGGTTGTCCCACTGTTGATCAGCTGCACTTCAGACACCGTAATAGCGTCCCATTTACACTGTAAAGAGACCTTGTGTCACATATGCGTCTGCTCCAATTTGGCTGCTTGACATATGTAGTAGTGACCTGCTTTGTTCGCCACGGTAAGCACGCGCGCACTCGTACATGTGTTTACGAGCTTTGCAGAGGCGTTCGTTGCATTTTGCTAGCGTCTGCCTTGTGTGCGCCTTTGTGTGATTGGGTGTGCAGTCCACGCAACCACAACACACAACACGTAGACCGATACACACACGTACACATTCCGGTGTGTTGGTACAGTTTGCGGCTGAGCCGTTGTACCTGTCGGCACACACAATTTTGCATGAACACGCCGCTGAGCCGGCAAGGAGCGCGATTCAATTGCAAAATTGTATTACCTGGCACATGGAAACGTTGCACCTATTATCGATAGGACAAACAGTTTGTCCCTCCTAATTGGATTATTCATATGCATACGTGCGGATGATCACAAAATAATACTTGATAACTCAAACCACTTTTGTCACAGTGGGAACTTTTTGCATCGTATACGGACCGGGGTAAGTTACACTCAACCACCGTTCATAGGTCAAGTGAATTTGACTGTACTGTCTTTATTCAAGTACCATTCACAATTTGTTGCAGTTGTCACGGTCCTACCGATTCGAAAGGAAATACTAGACTTGACTTTCTTCCTAGTTAGAGCTCGCCAGTAGTACATATTCTTATCAAGGCCAGGATTAGATCTCCGGCCAGTCTTTCACGAGGTAAACCTGTTGACCACTAAGCCACTGACTTCACATTAGGCATGACTGACTCGATGTTATTGATGACCTGCATATCAGTTGTCTGCTCAAGTGTCTGGTGAAAAGCTGACTAATTTAGACGCTTACTGGTCCATACCGTTTTAGAATGTGTTAATCACAGCCTACTGAGGGCTTGGAATGATTAAAAGATTATATTAGTGTTTCGTCAGTAACCTGTCTTTATTCCCATTCTTATTTAAAAGTTATTCATAGTCCGATTTTGTGAATAACGGAAGCGTTTCCAATAAAGTACTTAAAATCAGAAACTGCTCTTCATGGACCTTTGCATAATAACCACAATTAATGTGTAAAATATCTAATGTTCGCCACAATTCACTCCCTTAGTGTAAACATTTGTAAAGTAAATTTGTTCATGGCTCAATGTTCACATTTACAAAACGCATAAGATGTGAACATAATCCATCTCACGGCCCTATAGTGCAGACCAGTAACATTGATGACGAGCAGTGAGTAAGGAATTTCTTGTTCGAATGGTGCGCTCCTTCTATGCTTAACATGACGGTGCCTAGTTATATCCCAAAACAACATACGATAGCAACGATGGATCCGTTAAACAATATGAGGGCTGATCCAATAATTTCATAGGTGGATATTGAATAGGGAAATAGCCAGAGTACCGCTCCAATGACTTTTGCCAACTTGCTGCCACTAACTAAGGTCTACAGGGTGTCTAATCAACCAACTATTATCCACTAAGAAATCTAGGTGCTGAAGACGAATTTATTGCACGTCTGTTAGTGAAATGCATATCTTTTCCTTCAAATATGTCGGCGTATAATTTGGCGAAGTATCAACCAGCACAAATTTTTGACATACGGTTCATCTGTTCGGAATATATCTTTCAATCCATCTTTAAAACGCTGTGTCGAAAAATCCTGATAATTCAACTACGATTACATGTTTTAATTGTAGACGCAAAGAAAGGTGTTTTTTAATAGCTGTGTCAGTTTCCATCCACAATCAACAGGAAGTGAATCTGTAGTGTCGTGTTCCGTATGCTAACACGGTTCATACTGTAGTTTAGGACCTTCTTCCTTCAGAATGAATTCTCTTGGTTAGAATCAATTGAATTTCGTCATTTGATTACAACTGAACTACAAGGTATTTCAACCAACTGGCTGACGATATGTTCCCATGTTTATATCTGTGTCCATGACTGTCTACCATGGAAAGCAAGCTTATGATTTATATCGCATAGTTGATTGCTGAATGTTGAACAGGCCTTAAAATAGACTAATCATTTTTCAAGAAATCCATTTGAGTTGAATCTGAATGAATTCTAGTCCACATTTAGAGTTGCACCTGACCACATAGAGCACTGATGTACTCTCGGTTAATCATAGAGAAGGATTGTGTTTATCCAGTAAGTCATGTTAAACAAGAAAACACCCTTCCTGAAACACTGTACTCTGTTTTCAGTCTGTGTAGCTACAGTCTGTAGACATTGGCTAACGCGAGTTAATTCATATGGTCAGTAATCTATTGGAAACTAACAATGCTGTCAATCTGTGTTCCTGTGTGACAAGGCCAGCATTCTGATTCTTTAAATCATTCTACTTCTAATAAGTTGTTTGGCAGACTTATGGTTTTTAGATGAGACCATTCTATTTTTGGATATTAACGATGACAACTTATCGACAAAACGATCAGCCGTATTTACACACGATAAGCAGTCACCACCGGTGTTTCTCAAGAGCTTCATTCAAACAGTCATTTTGGAAACTTTGTGGTCTACGTTCATTAGGTAATATAGGTCTTTTAAATTTATGCCTTTCTTCCCACTCCTATTTAGGCGGCATTATTGTATACCGTTGGATTCAAATATTTCTTCCTTTATATTTTCAATATTCTTCTTCGCAGTTTAGAACCTGCCGTTGCCGTCGCTCTATTGTTTGGACCCTAGACGTACCAGTCTACGATCCGACTAAAAAACACTAGTCGACTGGACCATAAAGACCTCCACCCACAGGCCTCCTGGTTTTGTTCCTCTTGGTTGACACTGTTTGTGGGATGTGAGTTAAACCTCATATGATTCCACGTAGGTGAACAACGCAAGGTCACTCATGCACACGCGTGGCCGCAAGCTAGTGACTGAGACATCGTTTAGTTGGGCGATCGAAGAAGTACATCATGCCCATTAGAGTAAGTAGGCGGCAGGTTTTCTGTTTTTAGTGGATACTTAAGTACAATGGTTTGTCATGGTCCGTGATCTTAGTTATGTGGTGGATATCACGCTAACTTTACACTGAAGATGTTGAGCCAAAAGTTTGTCCCAGTGTCGAAGAGTATCGAGAGCTATAACCTACGTGGTAGCCAACCGGCCAAGTGAATATGAGCAGTATTCAGTTCACGTTTGTTATTTGGTCATCTCCACATTAGTACTCTTATTACTGTTACTGTAGACAGCAGACCTTTGTGAAGAAACTTATCTCAGTTTGGCCGTTTGACCATGTCTGATACAGAAACCATTAAGTGACAGTGGGAATCCACTTCCCTGAAAGACCCTTCAATCAGTTTGCGCTCAAATCCATGAAACCCTTAATGAGCGCATGTTTGCCCTCTTTTAGACGTGCTGGATTCAGGGGGTCAATACAACCCATTGCAACGCACCGTTTAAAATATGTGAAGTCCAGACTTTGCAATATCTCACTCATTTATCTTGTAGAAAAACTGTGGAGGCTGTATGAAGTACATGCGGTTGGATGGTATTCCAAGTTTTGAGTACATTATCTTGTTCAAACTGAATTCAAAGTTTAGTCGATATAATCGGCTAAACAGTATCTATTGTCCAACCGTAACTCACAAAAACATGTTAAACTTGGGTGACTTCTCCTGAAACCCTGTAAAACTATGTTTAAAAATTAAATAGCAATCGCCTTGTTTGGAAGTAATGCGCCTGACTTCCAATAAATCTATGACTGCCCCCGATATTATCCTAAGCAAGCAGAATTGACTAAATCGCGAAGAACACGAGGTTCAAAGAGAATGGGACCCAGATGAATTCAGTCGGGTGTACATGCACGCTGAACGCTTTGAGTGTATATGGGTTGTCAAAAATGACCACGATGAACGTGGAGATTGCAAACACGATCAGTAACACCCAGTTGGTAACTGGTTTGCCTGTCTAGATGAAGCTTCTGCGTTTTCAATATAAAAGATTGTCGACTGTGTACAAATCGTTCTAAATTGCTTTGCCTTGCTCTCATTCAATCTATCCCAACTATGACTTAATAGTTTTTACCGTTATTTTAATTATCTAACTACCAACCGGGACGACGAAAATTTCGGTGTACTATAAAAATGTATGTGTACCAAGCAATTTTATCAGCTTACCAATGGTGTGGCAAACATGCCCTGTCGCTCGAAAGTTGTGCTACACAGCCAGGGAAATTAGCACCCAAACAAAATTAGTTGGGGTTAGTTTGTCATTACGAAATGTCCTAATGAATCTGCCGTGCCTCAATGTGAAATGTATCTTCAAAATAGGCCAGTTCTAACCTCCCGGGATAACGTTGTTGTTTGTTTCACTATAGGAGGATTAAAAAATTAGTGGAAATGTTGATGTACCCTTTTGAAATGAAATTCCAAACGACCGTTCAAGGTGTACACCAGAAACCTACCCAGACATCCCACGTGATTGATATTGTGTTCAGGCATAACTGCTCAAATTCGATGAGGCCATGTTGCTCACTTGAAGTTATCCTCCTCCGTGTAACTAAAAATGCTTATCACTTACATTGCACACCCGAATATAAATCCAGGAATTTTTAGGAAACAGTGGTAATTATTGTCCTATATTTTTGGGTTAGCTGTAGGTTTGCGTTACTTGGTTAGCAAGTGAACTGACGGTGCAAAATGAATTTATGTTATGAACCTCATTTTTCCTGGACGTTATTCAATGTGATAAGGCGAAAAGCTGTAGCAAGCTCTCACAAGTTCATCTTACAGCGTTTTGTGATGAATTGCACAATTAACACGATAGTGTAGAGAACGTTGGAAAGCAAACGTTCCTTGATCAGATGACATGCCTGTAACCGTGGTTAACTGTATTCTCACAGATATGAACAAACGTCGACCTGAAAACTTGTTCCGCTTTTGTGTGAATAACAGATAGGAAAAAAAGTATATCGTTGTGACAAAATGTGATATTCAATTCATGATACTTTAATTTATTCCTAAGATAAGTTGACTTTTAATTGTCTCCTACTAATAAATTTTGTTTTGTCGCCATGATTAGATGTGAAAGCTCGTTGTTTTGGTTTGTCAAGAAAAGCCACTCGTGCATGTTCACTCCCTTTTATAAGTATATGAACAGCCACACTTTTTGTCTGTCCTATTCAGTTATGCGGAAAATGACTACTTTTTCTGTGAGTACAAGTACTCTCAACTATTTGTAGTTTGAAAGACTGTTTATTACTTAGCGGGTGAAAGAGCAACTGCTTGTAATATGTCAGTTTTTATTCTCTCTGAACTATACAGCAGTTTCATTGCAAATAGATTATTGAATGTAATCACCGTTTTTATTGTATGTGTCACTGGGGCGTAATATTCTTCATGGGATGAAAGCGCGATAGTAGAACTTTGTTCTACGAATGGCAACCAACGAGCACATTTTCACTTCTTCACAAAATCCCCATTGAATCCAAATAAAGTTTACATCCGGACTATATTCAGGCCAGCTCGTTATACCAAGGTTCTACCGTGTGTAATTCACATCTTTGTAATTTTGACAGTATGTGTCGACTTGCCGTTCTGCTTTAAAAGCTTAATTTTCAGTAAGAATTTTTGTCCGAAACTTTAACACAGGAATTGGGAGTACGAGCGCATGTTAATGTGAACTTTATTACCTTCCCAGAAGGGACACCTCACGGCTATTTTTGCAACTGAATGCCTACTCCCGATGATCAATAAGCATTCTACAGAAAGCCACTGACTATGTATTATTTGGTTTTCTTTCTCCAGTTCTGTATGTTGTAACCAACTGTATGGTCCACCAAGTTTTTTTCACGAAAGGCTACATTCTCAATTCATCGATCAGTAGAGGATTATGGTTTTATGAAAATCAGTAAACAGTTGAATTCCCTGGACTTTTCGGTTACCTGAAGGTGAAGTACTCCTCAAGCTTCTTTGGAAATTTGCTTTCGGACAGCCGACATCTAAGTGGCTTTTAACGTCGCCTGTAGCCAGTATCCAGTTTGAAGCCTTTTGCAACATTACTCTTTGCCGTGGGACTGAAAGATTTCCCAGTGAACCTCATCATTTCTCTCTATAATATAAATCAAGAATATTGAAGTACTGATTCATTACTGCTTTAGATTATCTCACTCCGTTTGCACAATTTCGATAGCTGTGTTGCAATATTCTGTCCCTGTCAAACTCCAGGATATGTTACACTACTAAGTAAGCTACCATATGGTTATAAAACTGTGCGTCTATACTAATCGGAAACAAACTGTGCTGTCAGAATCGTGGTTAGTGGACACATTGTCAATTCCCGTAGCCCGTCAAAGTAAGCAGCTGCCCACTAATTCTAGTTCATACCACTGCGAACAAGTTTTCAGCCGCCAAGTGCAATATCTGACATCCGCCTTGATTTTTGTGCAGTACTAACAATATCCTATTTTTACGGCTTGTACAATCTCCCCTTTAGCTGTTTTACATTCTTGTAGACGGTTTACAATTCACATAACCAGGGTTGGCTACCGTAGTGATACTATGGAGACAAAAGTAATGTTGTCTAACCCTATATCCATACAATTGTAAATAATGTTTGTTCGTTGAATAAGTCAACAGTCCGTCTCAAACAGTGTGGTAGCGTCGGTGAACAACGGGACGTTTGTGATCGATACAACCTACCTACACCCCACGTACACTCTGTGAGTGTATCGATTTAGGTAGCTAGACTTTCAGGTTGCGTTCCGTGCGCTTTTTCGTCAGCACATGTCCACGTGACCCCGTGTGCTTAGTGGACTAATGAACAAATACGAGACAGATCAGCCGTGAGAACACTGCCAGCATAAACGTGTTTCTACTCGTTTATTTTGGACTTGGTATTTTCAGCGGACGCATAAGTGAGGTAGTCCAAACTGTTGGTGCTCATCGTTGAGATTTCTATGTATATGCAAATCCGGTGACCACCGTATGCACCCTCTGTTTTGATCGATTTTGGCGCAAGTCTACTCTGGCCGTTATGTGGTCACGTGCACACAAACGACAACAGGTCACCTATCCTCTGCTCCGGGCTGTCTCTTGTGATTAAAACGTCAAAACCGAGCCACACATGCCACTACGACCCTGTCATTCACCGTAATCACAGTATGACATTCCTGCCTCGTTACGGGTAAATTTGTCACGAAACCATACGGGGTTTAGCTGAAATCCGATCAAATTTGAGTACGGAACATCGGTATTTTTTCTTGTCGTATTTAATTCAGTTTATTGACACAGAACTCGCTTGTTTCTGCATTGGTAAAACGAGTTTCTCGTGGAGGAACTTTGAAGTCCTGTTGCACTATGTACGTACTGTAAAGACAATAGGAGACAACGGGCGCATCAAAGTGAAATTATACAAACATCGCACATCAATCAGAAATACCAACAGAAAAAACTCTTCAACGTTTACTGAGTTAGTGAGTGCACATTTTCGTGGCCTGCAAACTATCTCAGTGATTACCGCTTTAATGTCACGATCAACGTTGTACTCTCTGACAGTTACTATGCTAATTACCGTCTCCATGATTCTAACTTGGAACCACCATCGTTCACTATTTGTGCCGGAAACCTAGAACTTGTCTACTTCCCGCTGTTACTGCTTGCTAATTACGCAAACTGTGACACAAACTGAACACTAAAAAGGAAACCTATGCCTCCTTTTGAATGCAGTGGTTTAGCCTTACTGGCCTTCCAAAAAAGAGCCGCCTCCACCAACTGTTCAATGTTGACCATTAATATGTGAAGAGTGGGTCTCAAACAAATCGTCTCAAATG
This sequence comes from Paragonimus heterotremus, assembly GCA_013368495.1. Lineage (NCBI taxonomy): Eukaryota > Metazoa > Platyhelminthes > Trematoda > Plagiorchiida > Troglotrematidae > Paragonimus > Paragonimus heterotremus. The sequence continues at coordinate 205,475 of LUCH01000020.1, read as the reverse complement.
ATCTGAACCCTTTTCCAAACTGCTCCTCATTAATGGAGAAAGATAACTCCCCACGTGGACTAGTTGACTGTTTAGGAGGTTTCATCCTTAAATTTCATAGATAACATTCTACCCATTTGTGAGTCCAAACATTTGCGTTATATTTTAAAGCGTTCCGCTGACAGATGATTACAGCTATTCATATTACCAAGCAGATCAAATTTAGAACAGTAAAATGGCTCAATACTTTTAGTTCGTTTTCGTATCAGAACAAGTTACAAATAACTTTCCAGGTTTGCTCGACACATCGTATGCAACGTAAGCATTTTTCTGATAGTCGTAACAGCGGTGGTGTTCGTAGCCCAGGTTTATGGTACTGGTATTGGTATGCTCGCCGAACTTGGTATTTAGGTTGCAAACGTTTTATCACCAAGCTAGGTAACGTTGTTAGTGCGTGAGTGTTCCACCAAGTGTTTTACCAAACCCCACGTTCATAATCTATACGCTGAAACACCTACGCATTGGTGATGTCACCTCGCTTGGTGATGAAATGTTTGCAACCCAAATGCCAAGTTCGGCGAACACACCAAAACCTAAACACTTTGTATGGCATCCTCTACTAACCGCGTCACTCATTTACTGTCACGGACCACCAAATCAGAAGTGGCTGGTGGACACCACAGCGTCAATTTTCCGGCAACATTTTTTCAGTACCCCAGTATGATCATTCTGGAACTACTTATCTTGATCTGTTTAGGTAGCACCTTTCGTTGGCGAACCTAACCACAGACTAAATTCACATATTCAAGTAATCTACCGGACATTGTTTACAGCTTGTCCATCAAAACTTTCTGACAGTTTGAGGATGTTTTCGATGTTCTACGGTTGCTGCTAGTCATCTGTTCATTTGTTGCTTTGTGAGTTACGTTTTCAAAGTGCCCGATAGAATTTGCTTAAGTTTCAGTTCTTTTAAATGTTTAACCCGTGCTTTTACCGTCTTCCTGCAGTTGTCTTTTCTCGGAAATATTTTATTGTTCATTGCTTTCGTCGTAACAGTACCACATAGGTTCTGATGTACATAAGCTTTTCAACCCGAATACTTACGTTGATCTTAGTGACCTCGATATAGTTCGTAGGTAATGACAGTAATAGGATAGCCGCACCAAATTTAGTACGAATGTAGTCAAACAGTTTGGGCGTCGTGTTTAACATGTTATTGATAAATGGATTGAGAATAACACAACGTTACGAGCAAATTGTAATACTCTACGTTTCAATCACCTCGGGTGGCCTTCCTCAGGAGTGTTGTAATCGAAATCACATCGAATCACATTTGTTGATGTGATTTCGATTACAACACTCCTGAGGAAGGCCACCCGAGGTGGTTGAAACGTAGAGTATTACAACTTGCTCGTAACGTTGTGTTATTCTCAATCCATTTATCAGTAATGACAGTAAATTTTGCAAGACAACATCGCATAGACGCTACTTTACCGCTTCACTCCCTTGAAGAGAAACCACACCCGGCTATTTCACTATTTACGAGATCCATCCGAAACTGTTTCCTGCATGAGTGTATACATCTGTTGTATGTTTTCGGGAAGTACGTGCTCAGCTGTGATTGTTTTCACTAGTATAGTCTAATCCGACTATTCACCAACCACTGTTTAGGCAGACCAGCAGGCATTACCAGATCACCACAAAGTGTTGTTAAGTATAACATCAGGAACGCTAACCAAGTAACATACAAAAAGTGAGGACAGCATGACACTGGGATCTTTTATGTAGATGATGTTACAACACTATCCCAAGAAAGGATAAGATAGACGATACTGAACTCAAAAGGTTCAACGAATCACAATCGTAATATTTACAAACACGCCTAAAATGAGCACGCATGTACGATGTGGTACAAAAACTAACAAATGAAACAGATGTTTGCTGACTGAGAACGTTTTTTCATTTACTGCTGAATGCTCCAAAAACTTCAGACGAAAGCTTACTTATGAACTGTTCAAACTGATTACTAACGTGGTTTCAGATGCTTAGACAACGCATGCATTTCTTGTCACAAACTGAAATGATAACCAATTATTTGTTCATGTGCGTTAGTGCACTTTTTTGAACATTAATATCCGATTGTATGACTGAAACTAGACAGAAAGTGTAGTTGTACGCGTTCGACTAAAAAAATCGTGTGCACCTAATTCTCTTTTCTCTTCGGATCGCTTGTTACTCAGTTTTTAGGATGCGTCCACTTCCGTTACGGTTTCTCAATTTACAGGTGTTTTTCGTTTCATGTTATCAGCAAAAAACGTCGCGATCGATAAGGTTGTTCTTATGTCGCGCATTCGTCTGACTAACGATGTTACCAAAACTAATTTAACTCCATAGGCAATAAGAAGTAATTTGTTAATATGAACTTGAGCACTACTCACGCTTGGTCGTAACCTTCGCATTCAGACAGATTTCCAAGCCAGTCACTTTCAAAAAGCAGAACTAGACTCGAATTTTGCTCTTGATAGGCTTTATCAGTAGAACGTACCCTTATCATGACCTGGACTACAGCTTCGACAGCTCTTTCATGAGATAATCGTGTTAACCATTGCGCCACTTATCTCATATTAGGCACGACCAGATTATATCTGAACGTTCGGCCACACTTACTGGCCGGTTGTTAAGAGATTGCTCCATTTTCTCGATAGAAGACAAAGTAACTGTTTACTCCAACCGTGTGTTTATGATTTCCGAGAAGAGTCCCGGTCTCCGGTCCTATTCAGCATTCTGAACGATATTTTAAATTACTTATGGCGAAGACTGTGACCTTATGTGAGTGACGCTCAACAATACATCAGTCACAGTTTCAAATGCACATCACCAAACTACTAATGGAAACGCAACAAAGGGAATGGCGTATAAACGAAGGATATTTACTTCATGCACTCACGGTGAGTAAATATACAGGCGGTATTGGAAGTAATACATAAGCCCCTAAAAGTCAGTATGCTGTAATGATCCATATTTTCAGCCAGTAGGGAGTCATACACGCACTATGTATTTAGTATTAAACACGAATACTACTTCAGCCGTGGTGAAATTGATCCAACCAGCACAATGCGTGCAACAACCAGAAGAGATAGAGCCGGTACCCAAATCAAGGGACATAAAATACAAGCTTTTTTACTTAGTAGTCATAGATATTCCGTGACCTTCATCTGATTCCGTAGAAAGTGGTAGCAAAAATAGGCTCTGACAATAATCGTGAAACCATAAAATTGATGGTAAATATGGGTTTTTCACGTAGAAACAGGAAAAGTTAAAGTTGAACAGTACTCATTATGCTTACAAGTTATCTTGAAGATTGTATCACTGGACTGTCTTCAACAATGTGTCTAACAAATCTGAGGTCACACCCAGGAAGCAAACAGTATACAACGGTAAAACATCTTCAACAAAGCAATCTGCTGAAATATTTTACAGCCATGGCTTTAAGTCACATTTACCTTGATAAGAAATCGAGGACCATTACGATATTGAGCCCAAGTATCTACATATCCTGTTATATCTTCAACTAGGGGCTATCTGCATTGCGGAACCCCTAATGCTTGCGTCATTTTCATTAAACTGGTCTTTGGTACAATACCGCACATTCTATATAAGTGGCCTGAAGATCCGTCCGAGACCACAAGACGTGGCAAACAGTGGCACATAATTTTCAGTACATGATTCACCCATCTCAACCTATGTCTACATTAGCGAACTCCATTCAATTACGTTGTCAGTAACGTCATTCTTTGAAGCACTTACGTCCCAGGTTGATTTTAGAACGTCCAGGTAGGACTAAGAAAGATGTATTCTGCAGAGACATTTCGACTGATCTCATTGGGGATGATACACGGATTATGATCAGTAAGCATGCGACAATTCATACATGTGTAAACCAGGAATTAGTCACTGGTTGCAATAACAATAGCACAGAACCAGAAGCAAACTAGTCATGTTCGAATGGGTCGTCATGAATTGAAAAATTTAACTTTACTTCATCCTCTTGTCTTAAGCTTACTCTCAGGTCACCTTATTAGCTTCCGTCTATTGCCATGTGCTTCATTTTTAAATCGATATTATCTGCATGGATAGTTCTTTACTCGACCTGTTTAAAATTTGAAGTTTTTAACTCTTGACGACCTATTCGAACATGACTAGTTTACTGCGCTATTCCCATGTCGACCAGTGATTCATTCCTTGTTTACACGTGTTTTGATCAGTGCGCACTTAATGATCATTGTCCGTTTATCGCAACCGATGAGGTCGGTCGAAATGTCTCCGCAGAATATATTTTGCGTAATTCTACTTGCATATTCCCACTTGTGTGTTAATCTTGTTTGTCCGCTTCTGTCGAATGCTGTGTGCGATTGAATATGAACAAAACAGTGAATTAACTTCTACATACAGCTCCGAAAGGGTGACTAGCGGTACTCAAGTTGTAAAGGAGGATATGGATCCCAAATTTTGTTTGCTGTTTCGTAAACCCAGTTTCAAGTGAACCGTTCCAAGGCTAGCCATGCATTTTCCATCTCACAACAATTGCACTAAGCCCTTTAGTGTTCACGTATGTTTGTTCACTGTCACGAGACAGATGCAGCCTTGATATGGTCTACTGGCAATTTGAACGTTCGAACCTTCATTACCCTTGTTGTTCAACTGACACAATCCAGCATGTCGTAAAATGGCAACGATTTCTGCAGTAAACTGTTAGAAGTCTCAGCATAATCAACCGTGGGGACGAGTACCATCAGATTTCAGATTGAATGCTATCTGCACTTGATCACAACCTTCGAATTCACATAAGCTACTCGGCTGGTCCATTTTGATTGGAGACACTAGGCTCTAGATTCCCTCTTACTGGGGCTAATAAATAACATCTATCCTTGTCCGAACCGGACTTTGTACTGTGGCCATCGTATTTCTGGGATTGGCTTGTTAACTACAAAGCCATTAGTTTCACAGTAAGTGTGATCGGATAATCATATTCTAGCAATCGATGAAACCGTAGTTAAATAGCTGATCAAACTACCTTATTACTTCAAAATGGGAATAGTCAGAAGCGCTCCGTTCATTCTAACACATAACTAAGTGAACCGAACCCCCCCCCCAGTTGGATTGAAGCCCCTGGGTTGACTAAGCCAACTGAGTAAAAGTTTAACTTCACGACTGGATTTTGGGCCACTTAAATAATTTAAAGTTGGTCACTATCCACATCTGGCGACAGTCTTTGAATTCGGATAAGTTTTTCGATTCTTCCATTTCGATCTATTCGTTGTTCTTCAATCTACTTTTGTAAGCGTGTAAGCAAATATAAATTTTCCCTAGCCATCCGTCTATTCGCATATCCACTCGTTCAGCCTCTTGTCTTTTTGTCACACATTTTACTGTTTGTTTTTGTTATGATGAATACCTAAGCCAGACAGCTTTTGCTAGTGAACAGTTAGTCAAAAATGGGTGGGATGACAGCTCAGTGACCTCGTTTACATACTCACAATGTTTTACCAGAACCTTAGAAACAAAGTATTCATGCATGTAAACAAACCTGTTTTGATCATGAATCGTCCGGTTTCTGGAGCTATGTGTTTGCAATTTATGGACATGGCTGTAAGGCAGACGTCCCTTTGCCACACTTCCTCTGCAAACAGCCTTTCGTCAACCGGTCCCATTGCTTTGATCGCAAGCAGTTAGTATTATGGTCGTCGTGTGTTGGATATAGTAATGTCCAACCTGTCAGTCATATTGGACTTCGCATCCCAGCTAGCTCTTTGTTAACGACAATGCAAGAAACGATATCTTCTCGGATTCAGTGTCATAAGGGTCCTCCTTTTTGTCAAGGTGTCCGTGACCCAAAGAGTAGCATTGAAGTATGGTTGTGAAATCATTTAAGAGGCTGTCTTTTTGACGATGTCTTACCGTTACACAGTGCCTGCTTTCTGGCCCGGCATATGGCTGATTTAACTTGAATAACACTAATAATCCACAGTGGCTTCCACATTCCACCTGACAGTCTTCGGAGAAAGGAAGCAATGAGGTCACGTTTCACTCCTGTTCTAATTCATAGGCAGTGCTTGTCCTTGTTTTAACAGGAGTTTGAATCCAGGCCACTCACTCATTAAGTGACAGTGTTGACCTCTGTTTCACTAACTTTATATTATGCTCGGCCGAATTATGGTTGTAAGGTATTATGCTCACGTCATCACCAGCCATCAATCCGGTTACAGTTGTGTATGATCAAGAAGTCTGTAGAGTACACGATAATACATTTGTTTACAAACAAGGATGATTACTTAACTTGCTGTCAGTCTGTCTCCAGAGTCAATTTTGCCTCCAAGCAAATAAAGAGTGACCAAATTTTGAAGGTATAACAAGGGCTGAAATCCACAATTCAGGGTAGCTGCATTACTGCTGAATAAACCGTATTCAGTCCCTTCACTGGTCATCTCAAAAGTTTTACTAAACCTAGGACAACGTTCGAACTGGATGAACGTTTGATATATTGGAGAACGTTCCAAAGTGATAGTCCCTTATCAAAACCCGGGTAGTACAGTCCATTAGTGAGGGTTACTTGAAAGAAACGAACAGACTTATCAAGCTGAGAGTGAGTGTCATGTGAGGCATTTCCCAACCATCAAATGCACTATCTTTTGCTGAGGTCGCTGCGATGCACATGTAGAAATACGATCATCACTTGCATCCTGTATCCTAGTGAACCAAGCTTTGTTTCTTCGTTACTCGTTGGCATCTGTGAGTTCAAGATGTACTCTGTGCTCAGCCAATTTCTAGTTCTGCCTTTTCACTTTATGTAGCTTTCCTTTCTTCCGGTTTCTTCTCAGGGGTGTCTCCAACACACTTTAAGCTATTCTCTCAGGCCTTGGGCGTCTGATGTTGTGTAAGTGTTCACGGTTCATCACACGACCGACTTTAATAGCAAAATCAGTGATCGCGTGTGTATGAACTAGTGAACGAGACTGTCGAAGTGCTTTTATAGAAGCTGGTTCCATTTATCAAGACTGTTCGGAAGGCATATGGAAGGGCGTATCCGTTGCTGTGTGACATGTCACATGTGGGATGAAGACTGTTGAAGACTGGCTACTTTATCAGGATGAGTGCAAAGGATAGCACCTTCGGCATTGAGCACTCCCAGTTTTATTAGGTTTCCATGGATTTTTTCATCATCAAGAAACAACTGTAAAATTAAGTAATCCTACTGATCCAGAAGCTTGACACTTCTATTAATTGGCTTTGTTGTGCTTGCAAACTATTTGTTTCAACGAATGAATGGCTTAAGCAAACTTTTACTTACTAATCTGTAAGATGAATCGGTTTTGGCTCCCAACTCTCATCTTCATTGGTCATTTCGGTGACATATCAGTTTGCTCAAGTGATCGACAATAACTGACTATGGCCTCACGCGAACCACTGGATGACCTTGTAGCGATGACTTCGTCCAATTCCATCCGTTTACAGTTGTTCAAATTCGGGACCGTATTATCGGTGGCCGATGCCGTTAGCACTCCACTACCTGGGTCGGTGTTGTTCACTGTTGTTTATTCCAAAACAGATCTGTGTTACTCAAACCCCCGTTAACATCAGCTGCATTGTAGAAATTGTCCATATGTTACATATATGCTGGAACTGAGTCCAATGCATTGAAGTGGCATGCAAAATGTAAGTAGATAAAAGGATCCCTGTAGGACTGAGGTGAAATTTGATATGGGTTACGATAAATATATTAACTATTGCTTATGTTGATTACCAGTTCAAAGACAGTAACCCATCGACAGCTTATTGACTGTAAGTAGTAGTTATAAGCGGTTATGGTGTGAACGACCGTTTACTGTTTGTTGTTCACTACAAGGTTAATGAAACCCCTGATTTCCCTGCCCCAAGCTGTTCACTATACTTCAGCTTATATTATCTTTCACTATTTATCAGTAAACGAAACATAGAACAGCAAGTTTAATGGTTTCTTTCGTAAAAATTCCAGGTGGTGAGTTTATCGAGTGAACTAACTAGGCCCTAACTCTGTATCGTAATGAAACGATCAGGCAACCTAATCATTAATCGTAATCAAAAGCAGCCAAGCGTAAGCATAATCTGGCCATAACCAGTGACCATTCATTGGTACAGGAGCCAACATGTTTGTCATATGGGAGCGCTGACCTGACAGTGAGTGAGTGGTCGCACGTGACAGAGGCGGTCGACTGTGGGGGATATCCAATTTCAGTCACAATCCCGTTGTCGGTCGTCAGTTAGCCTCTGCCTTGATGAATGACCTCAATCTCATGTTTCCAGAGCAGAAGGTTTACAACCGCGGTGACCAAAATATGAAATGAATTTTCGGAACTTGTGGACAGTCGGTAATTTATTTCCGTGGTGACGCTTCTCTTCCGACACAGAAGCTTGTTCAGACCAGATGAACCTAGAAATCAATTGGAGTTTGACACCATGATCAAGTATTCTGTGTGCACTGGTCACGCGTTAGACGCAGATCATCAACTTGATCCAGATAACCTTGAGATAATTAGACGAGGGTTCAGAACTACACAAGAGAACTTAGTCACATAGACCATCGAAATTGCAAAGGTAAAATGCATCCTAAATAAAGTTGATGGAGCTGAACTCTCTACTTCATGACAGGGGTCTTGAATCAATCGAACTGACTTACACTGATGGATGTATGAGACGGTAATCGTCACAGATTAAGACTATATATTCTCTATATACTTTTCCTAATACCTATCTGACAGATCATATCGATTTCATTTCTGTCTAGCTGTCCACGTGATCTGCTGTAGTTAGCATTTCGAACCCGATACTGACCCCTCTCTATCTACACTTGACCGATGACTTGTTATCTTCTGCTTCTCTCAGTTGCTTACGTCTAGTCTGCCTCGAATACCACCAAATGTGTTGCTGATTCATGTGATCTAAAAGACATATTCCAAAAACTAACTTTCTGCTTACTCGCAGTCTATCGATTATGGTGGGAAATGAAGAAATGTGGAAACATGCTAGTTACACGGTGTCGTCCGACTCTCCAGCCTACAATGCCACACTAAAATATGCATATTACATACAGTTACGTCAATAGCATAGAGAGGTTGAAACTGATTAACAAGAACAAACAAACCAATTTAAGTGGTGGTTTTTTTAGTTCAGCTGGGCAAGTTGTTGGGCAAGTTTTGGGCAAGTTGTTGTTGTCGTCACGGGATTGGATCCGCCCGAAATTTAAATTTTTCGCAATTGGGTCTCTTGCAAAACCAACTTAAGTAATCCGAGTGCTAATGAATAATGAAAACCTCAATGGAATACAAACGAAGTGACGGATTAGGTTGGTCGTCATTCTGCTTCACAATAAGCAATCGATTATCAGTGATCAGTGAGATACTAATTTAAGGGTGTTCGTTTAAAACGAACGATGCGCTGAGCTTAGCAGGAAGGCTGTCTGGGTTAGGCAAATAATCGTTCAGTATGGTTTCGGGAATAATGATCAGATCAGCTAAACTATCGAAGTCAGCATCGTTTTGAAGTTGGGGCAAACGTTCAGCGTAATGAATGACTCTTCACACTAGTTAACAAAAATGCTTGTGCACACAGGGTACGCTGAATTGATCGATCTGTCTGACAGATTATATCGATCTCATTTCTATCTAATTGTTCACTCGTCCACGTGCTCTGCTGTAGTTAGTACTTCGAACCCGGTACCGACCCTTCTCTATGTACACCTGATTCTTGACCTGTTACCCTTCTACTTCGTTTAGTTGTTTATGTTTAGCTTGTCTTAAATTCCACCAGAATTGTAACTGGTACATGTGATCTTAAGAAGCTTCTGTGTCGACTGTTCAGAAGTTTTTCTGAAATTTTGAATGTTGAATCGGTCTCAAGCGTATTCCAGCAGATGAAACGAAATGTTTTAAATGATATTCCTACTTATCCGGTGGAAATAGCTGAACTTCTCAGGATAGTCCACGAAGTGACCAGTTCACAGGAGGAGAGTTAACTTCGCGGTAGATGATGAACAACCTGAACTAATCACTTCGCGTCAAGATGAGGTAGAATAGACCAAACAGGCCAATTGATACTCCATAGTTTTGAATAGAAGTAATGTAACCGTTGCACAGTTTTGCTAAATAGGTTTTGCTAATCTGTGAAAACTTAAGCCAATGTTGCCAGATCTTTTGAATTGTTCTTGCTGTCGTCAAAAATCGCTATAATAAACGTCAGTTGGCAGACATTGTGTTGGTCTTCTTAGTTCAGAGTTATTCACCTGCCGAGAAATAACCTTCAGCAGACTGGTTTCTCTGAATGAAGTCTGACGTATGACTTTTCTGTGATTCACTGAGTGTTGCAATTTTGTTATAACGGAAGTCGAAACGATTTTGGTTGTTTGAATGTATTTATGTGATACGACGATGACTACCCATATGAAACAGATCCAACATGCCACTCTGTCCACTCTCCTGAATGATTTGTCAACATAGGTGGTCTCATAATTTTACTACGGTCAGTCTCCCAAACTTTTGATTATTTTAAAAACCGGTGTTGTTATAAATATATTATGGCACAGTACCGCGGAATGACTTTTGAACTGTTAGACTGTGATGATGACGTTTTTTCCTGTTAGTCAAGTTCTAGTTTTACTGCAGTTTCACGAATTTCCCCTTTCCACAGTAAACTATTAAGTCATCAGTCCTTACGCTTAATGGCAGTTGTTTATCCCTTACTGAGAAACTCTTTCAAAGCAGGTAAATGAGACCCAAATCTGAGATAATTCAGGTTGATAGAACATGAATACCCACACGGATCCGAAGATACTTAGTCACATGTCAAGCGTACATCGTCGGAACTCACTACTGTGCTCGTTTTACTTGTATTGGTAGAATGAGGGTTTATGAAGTCTGAAAAGAATTGAACTTGATGTGCTCAACAGGGGGGGCCTGTCAACAGATCAAGTTATATTGACAGCAATAAGTTGTGATTGTAATTTGGTGACAGAATTTCACTCAGAAAAGTCATGCTTCCAAAACAACGAATATTTTAAAATAAGGAGTAACTGTCTTCTGTGTTTTGGAAGAACAATTACTGACCTTGAAACCACCTGTTTCCCCAATCTGCATCTTCGTATATTTGCACCACGCTTAGTGACACGTGTTACACGGACTCCGTTACAAGCCGTTTTCAAGCTGAACTGAGGCTTCGGGCTGCGATAGAATGACTTGTTCTGTTGAAAAGTGAACAAAGTGATCGTAAATATTTGTGATGCTGTTCGGATCTAGTGGACTCGCAGCTCGAGGAAGGTAGTGTCCTGCCTTGAAATACCATCCTGGAAGAGTCAGTGACTGAACTCTGTAAATGGGATCCCACAATACTGCAATACACATCCTTAATGACCATTCAGTTTGCTTTCGTCGTCTATGTGAATTGCTCCCATTGTGTGGAACCTCCACTGCCTTAAGCAGCGGCCCGTGTAAATCTTATGCTGAGTGATTTTCTCTTCTCCGTCTGGACAACAGCTTCATCATATGGCAGCAAAAGAACCGATAGTTCAGTACGAGTAATTCCCTAAAACCTAATTACCTTAGAAATGATCGAAAATCATTCTTGAAGCGCGATACTGGAAAGTGACTTTCCCACTTACCTGACCACTTTCATCAGAGAAAGGGTCTGGGTCGCGTCTACAACCTAATGTTACAACGATTTGACAACGTTTCAGACATGTGACCAAGTATCCACGCCGTTTCATCTAGAGAGCACCCGACACTAAGGAGTATGAATACACGGAGTTCCCTTTATTCAACTCACTACTATCGAAAGAAGACATAAATCATGAGATGTTAACACTTTGTTTACCCTTTTCAGCCACGAGTGTGAAAAATTGAAATATACAAGATATAGGTATAGCAACAGCAATAGAAATAGTCAACGATTGAGTTTACATGAACCAAAGATTGTCATCAGGTCTAGGGTAGACAATTTGCATGAATCAACAGTTTACGCACACATATAGCCGGATGGCTGTTTCCATGATGTGTTCTGTCATTGTCTTTTGCATCATTGCGCCTAACAAAACTTTAGGCATACGCTCAGCCATTCTTTATCATAAAAATCGACCTGTTTTGCTTGTGTATACATCACTTCAATAAATATATTACATGAGATATAGACAATTTAAGTAGGTCGCGATTGTGAACAGGTTGAGCAACAATCCTAGTTGGGAGTAACAATCGCGATTCAACAGCAGGGTATGTGCAAGTTAAGGCAGACGATAATTCTCAAGTTGAGTCAGTTATGATATGGTAGAGTTCGAAATGCAGGTTTTTAAAGATCTACTTCCTAGGAACCGCACACACGACAGTCTTGATCAGTTTTTTCTGGTTGTGAACAGTGACAAACTTCACCGGCTATCTGTTTGCAACCAACACCTCCTTCAATCTCTCCTCTTCTCTTTGCAAACAGTCATCGGTGCAGATGGGTTAGGTTTCGCGAAGCAGAGTTTGCACCAGATCTCATTTACAGGCCAGCCATTTTTTTAAAGTTTTTTAAGAGCACGAATCAACCTGACGTCTTTTACATTTCCTCTAAATAGTCACGAGAGCTACACTGTTACACTAACTAAGCTGAAGTTGAGGTATATTAAAAATACTTCGAAAACCCTTTTTTTACTGGCCTACTGTTCACACGACTGTTCTGAGACCACGGGTTCTCAGTCGGTCTGAAACATATTTCAACTAATTGAGGTTGTTGGGCCTCACTCTATGAGTAAGCTATCTCATCCGACAGTTGACCTGAACACTGGCTGCAGCTAAGGCCATACAGTTAGTTGCAGCAGTTTCAAAATACTACCCAGTTAAACATGAGTGACCAAATGTATGTGGCTGAAAATGAACGCTTATCACATAAACCAAGACTCTGAGGTTTTCTCACGGATCTTAGCACCACAAAAATCTTGTTAACATGACACATCTTGTTGACCTACTCGTGGGTGTTTTAAGCAAACTTGTCCATTTCCCACCCTATTGCGCTCAGTGCGGTCTGTCTTCGATATCTGATTCTAACAACCTGGCTCATTCGACAACTGTTATGATCTGCCGTGGCAAACAACACCATCATCGTTTTTCGGTACGGCAGTACCTACCAGTTTGTAAACATCAATCAGTGGATTCGATGTGTGGTCAGCTGTGTTCGCCTAACAAGCGGACAAGATGTTCAAGTTTTTCCCTGCAGCCTCTAACCGGATCAGTTTTACTACACTGGCGCTTCCTCCACATCAATCAGAGTAAATAAATAACTAGTCGTGGGTAGCTAAACTGTGCACAGCAGTTTCAGCTGATCAGTCAGTTTTGTTGCAGATGACATACAGGAGTGGAGTATGTCCATGAACAACTATCTAACCGATAACTTGCTAGTTCATGTGACCTACTGACGCACTTGCAAGTTTAATGTTATCGAACAAACTAACCTTTTTTTGTTTAGCAAACCTTATTTCCGTAAGTAAGAGTAAGAAATGGTCAATCTGTGCGTTCTGAACTCTTCAAAAAATTGAAATTCACTCATTGCTCCAACGTCTTTATGGAATCCATCAGGTAGTAAACTGAGTGTTTTCGGTTTTTACTACATAAAACACGTCTTCAAAGACTATAAACAACAAAGATGAGATCACTGATAGACAGTGAGCTACAAGGTGATGTCAGCATGATATGTACAGTTGCACCGTTTTTCATGTGTTGTGAGTAACAATTCAATCAAGACACCTTCATTCGAATCACTAGCATGATGAGTTGGATAAAGGTGTGTGTTCCTGCAGATTTAATTTTAGATAATGAAGTCATGTAGGTCTTTGACTGGTTTGTTTACCTGGAAAGCTGCATGAAATGAAATAGAAGCGCGTATTTCCATGGCCAGGGTGGTGCTTCCCAATCTGGGACGCATCTGACGACGTAGAGTCGTCTCTGTAAGGCTTAGTGGTTGCTTATTTAAGGCGACAGTGAGGGATGTGTTAATTTGACTGCAACGAAACTCGACCGCTCAGAGTCGAAGATCTGAATCGTCTTTAAGTATTTAACCATCGATGTTTGCATTTAATCGCTCGCATCGGGTGACACCAAGAAGTAGGCAACAAACAGGTTAGCAAGCGGGTATTGGGCAGTAAATGTCAAACAAGTTCTTTCGTACAATCCTTACACCTACACCGACTTAGATGGTTAGGTCATCTACTAAGGATGCCAGCTAGTCCTCTGCCACATCGACCTCTATTCGCCGACGCTGCGGCCGGCAGGTGCAAGGTAGACAGATGATGACTTGGCATATACAAGTGAAGTCGTTCACGAAGTGGCTAATCACGGTAGATCGGGTTCGTCTCCCGAGTTGGGTACCTCACGACTCGCAGAGTCAATAGCTTGGGACATTAGGTGAGATGGTAGCTAATGGAGCTCAGTGGCGTAAATGATGTCGTTGTTTGGCTGGGTTGTCTGTGAAGTGATTAGTGATACGGGGCAGTGAAAAGCGTGAAAGGGAGCTTGGTTGTTTGTTTGCAATGTGTAGACACCGTGATTTTGAATGTTTCGATATAGAGGTAGTTATCTTTAGTACTTAAGTTCCTTCCCATCCACTCCCTTTCTTCTCTTCTATTCCTAAACATGGTTTGTTTTTCTTCTTCTTCGTGGTTGTGTGGCAGTTAAACATCAATGAGAACCACTGGTGTATTGCTGTCTATGATGATTATGACGATCCAGCTCATTATGAAATCCTCAAGGTTTTGCTCTCGCTTCTCAAGCTTTCAATTCATATCCACAATTCGCTGTCACCGCGCCATCCAGTAGAAAACTTTAACCATTCTAGATCGTTCCGGGTTCACCTATAAAGCAATTATTCCTGTAAATGCTCCCAATGTGTACATTTTGGTCAGCTTGAGCCACCGTAGTTGGTATGTCAGCGTATTCTGCCTACTTATTTGTTGAAAAAGTCTTCGGGAATGATTATTTTTCAATCCATTTATCACAGCAATTCGATCATACTACCTTGTGGTGTCTGTCAGTGTATCATCCAGACACTATTCACACGTCCTCTCAATCACGAGTTTAAAACACATGTGAACTTTTTCGACTTTTCTAGACGCTTTTTACCTTCCTTAAACATAGGTTCCAGATATGTTTCTTTTGGCGCGGCTTCGACTAAAACCAATCAATACATTCACATCAACACTTCGCTTAACTATTTTCCGCCATACATTAAGGACCGTGATTTTTAGAATCACAAGCTGGCTAGAGAAAAAGTTTCAAGTCTCGTATCTTGTCTTTGAAAAGGTCGGGAAGTTCCTAAATTAGCCACGTTTCTACTCAGCAATTGTCTGTGAATGCAACCATTCTCTGTGTATTCCTACAAACTGATAGTAGAGAAATAAGTTAGACAGACTGGTTTGTGTCTCAGCCAAAACGAAAGGTTTTGGCTTATTTTCTGAATACTGTTTCACTTTCTTTGTGCTCATCTATTCAGGTCGCTCGAACAACCTCAACATAATGAGACACGTCAATTACATTCGTGCAATAAACTGCTTGTAACACATATGTTAAAGCCGTACGTGATTTATTCTCGAATGATTGCATTTGTGTACTGTCACCTTATGATTGTGTGTTGCACGACTGTCACAAACGTCTACGGTCGGAAACCAAGCGTACAACATCTGGAACATTGTAGCATTATGACAGGTATGATGGAAAACCACTCACCATTAAGAAATTCTAATGACATCTGAATAATGCTTCTTTAATATGTCAGTGGATTTTTACAGCATCCATTTCCTCTCACCACATACAAAGTGGCAGTTTGAAATATGCGATTGAATGTTGTGATTTAAACACATATCAACCTCTAACGTATTGCCGTTAGTGTTGATTAACGTCAATTTGGAGTGTGTAGGTTCACTCCATACAGTACTGTTTCCTCTACAACCGGTTCAGCAAAATATGTGACATAACTATAGGTTTTCTCCACGTATTTTGATTTTTTACGTGTAGAGTGTATTGTCACTTTTAGCCATTTCAAATGCTTTGGAGCAGTACTGGCCACCCATTCGGCTTCAATTTCATGGGTGCACGCGTTCACTTCAGTCGCTTAGCACCTCAGGCCAATCAGGCACAACGCGTTGGTGTAGGATGTGATCACATATGTGGTAATATGGCTGTCCAGTCAGCAAGCCTGTTTGATGATACTCATTAAAGGCGGTAGTGGGCTGCGAGCTAGAACAGCTATCGTGATTATTCAGGTTTAGTTCAAGGTCGATGATGCAACCTTTGCCTGTTAGATAACTACTGAATGAAAGTGATAACGAATGATAAAGTAACAAACGGAATAGGTTAACGTGCGACAGGACAACCTGTAGTTGCATGATGAGTACCTCAAAATATGAAGCAAATTGCTAAAATTATCTTTCCTGTGTTCTTAGTCATATTGAACTCACATGAATGTGGTTGGTTGTTCCTTTAAATTCACTAACCGATAAGCGTGATGGGTTAAGTCTTCATGGACCGAGTGGCTTATTCACTTCAACAGGTGTTTGTCTTGAGCAATTTGTCCATAAACATAATACTCTCTTGTCTTTCGGGACCAGACGATTTATCTGTTCCTGTGTCACTGGCGTGCTAAAGACTGGGTGGTCAGCGGCCTACTTCATTTCCGTTGGAACTCGGATTTCAAGTTGAACATCACCCACAATTGACCGCAGCTTTCGCATTCCCATACACGTAGCAGTCGGCCTCTATCAAAGAGAAGCACTACACTCGAGTTTCGCTCTCATTAGAGTTCGTCAGTAGTGAATATCCTTGCCAGCGCCGGGACTAAAATTCCGACCGCGCTTTCACCAGGCAAGGGTATACACTACTGACGAGCTCTGATGAGAGAGAAACTTGAGTTCAGTGCTTCTGCTGTTTGAAAGTGGTCGACTGAAAAGTCTATGAGAATGTGGCGGCTGCGATCAATTGTGGGTGATATTCAACTTGAAATTAATTAAATCCCCGACTACTCATCAGGAACTCGAATTGTCAGCCCTGATGAATATTCCCGTGAATGGGCACAGTGTATTGTAAGTGCAATATATAATGGGTTAGGTTCCAACACGCATGATATTTGCCTTCTTGCGGTGTAACTTGTCATATTCTGACTACTGTGTTTCAAACTGTAGTCGTGGGATAACTTAGGTTTGAACCCTTAATTGTAATATCGTTGGTCAGCGCCATCCACACATGTGTGAGTACATTAATGAACATATACACACGGATAAATGTCTATATATAGACAATGCTGTTCCTTCCAGTCTGTGCATCACAACGTTAGCTGTTGTGTGATATACCCACTCATACGTGAACTGGTTATTACAACCTTACTAAACTTTGACATGGGCATTTACGACAACCAGCCTGTTACCCCAGTGCTTGTGATTAGTAATTGGGTGTCGTTACCTCCAAGCTACGGCGAGTTTCAGATGTTGCTTATGTCGCTTCAACTGTTCTACCTCGCTTTAGTCATGTCATCTGTCTGACAGTACAACTGTAGACTTGAGTTTTGAAAACCCAATGCCTCTGTTTCGACGACACACGGATTCGAGATTTATGAACAAATCAACAGGAGAAGCAATGCTACCTAAAGTGGCACATCGGCTACCGTCTTTTATCTCCAATCAATGTAGCGGGTTAAGCGGAATATGTAAAAAAGGGGAAGAACAACTAGCATCCAACCTGAAGTTCCCAGTTAATAAGGCTGTAATGGAGGCAAACTAATCTGTGTTTATTGGTTGATATGAAAATTAGCGGAACTATATCTTGTCAGACAAGCAGTTACTCGGATCAGATACTTTCTGTGACATATCCATAGGGTGTTCTTGTCCCCCACAACAAACCGTCTTTGATGACGTGATATCGAGTCAAGCAGTCTGATTCCGACAACGATTTGTTCAGGTGCTGCGTCTACCATAACCACACCCCCCGTAGATCGACGGGCAACCTGCGTGGTCAAATCAATGGAGCAGGGTGACGTAGCCAATCAGTTAGATCATCACCAACTGGTTGACCAGTGCATTGGTTTCTCTGTCATAAGTCCGACTGGTATCTCTATCTAACTCCATAAACCCCACATATAATTGTGCCAGCTTAAAGATGAATCATCGAAACCAATTATATCATTGGTCATATTAGCCTGCTGTCCAACTGTGCCTTTCTCCTAGTATACCGAAAGGTTACTACTTCGATGGAGTGTTTCAAAATTGTATTGTATTCATATCTAGAGGCAGCAACCAACTTAATGAAGTTTAACAGTGAGTCAGCGGTCGCGAACTATGAGACATCACTGGTCTGTCGTATCTAGGTCTGACAGTACACTTTCTATATCGATTCCTTTGGATTACGTATTTTAACCGGTTGTCCAAAAAGAATTTATGATTCAGTCAACTTCCTTTTTTAACTAAGCATCAACTATTCCTTATAAAAGTCGAAAAAATCTAACACAGCTTTCATTAACAACGGAGAAGCAAAATAGATAGACGATCTTAGCAACTATTCTATTTGTTGCCATCCGGTATCAAAAGTCCAGTTACACTCGTTTGCGAATTGCTCGGTAGATTTAACTGTCTACAGAATTTTTGTCTGATAGCCGTTTTAAGTGACGTGATGCCTGTTAATTTTGTATGAATAAGGCAGTTTTTTATTCAACCTTTTGAACTACGACAGAGTCACCGATAAGCCACGGGAGAGCCAAGAAATGTAATCACAACAAATCCTCAACTTAACGAGCCATACACATTTCATTCGTTTCTTGCAAACGTTTTTTTACTAAGCACCAGACTTCCCGTATGGCATATCCGTTCATAGAAAAACGATAGCAGGCACGAATACCAGGACCGTAGACGTTGCCTTCCAGTGCTGGGGTAGGGCTCTAGCCGACAGAAACACTTACACCGAGGTTCACCCAGTCAGTTTGCGAATAGACACATTCCGACTGGGTTTGCCAGGTTCAAGTGAGCAGTGTCAATGGAATGATATATTGCTTCATGGTGTGTTTGCTCTGCTACAGGTTTAGTCCTTGATTAAACTGTTCAGACAGGGGTAATCTGAACGGGGTTTGAGCCAGTAACTTGCGTATTATTAGCTGAGCTTCTAAAAGCAGATGACTTCAATGGCCGCCGCTGAAACTGTAGATAGCTGTTGTAATCTTGTTGCATCTCGGTAGCACCATGTATCTCGAGATCTCGAACTCACGACTTGTGACGAACTTTTAAGGTGGTGGTCCCGATCCTTATCCACTAAGTCTGGGGTCATTCTCAAAATGGCTGTAGAAATGCGTGAGAGTTGCGTCTATTACCTGCTCCAGAAAATTCTCCTATTGTTTATAACGACGGCTCCAAGAAGCTTCCAAGGATGTGAAAGATACTGTTTAAATTGTAGGCCAGTTGGCTGGTGAACGTAGCCGATTTGCATCCGGTACATCCAAAGAATAACGAAGATGGTTTAAAAGTATCCGCTTGGAAATGATCCTCGTGTAATCTTACACAAGGAATGCAGCTGTTTTCAATTGTGTCCCTGATTTGTGCGAGCACTGATGTTCCGACGTGACGTGCCGTGACGTTTCTCCCGATTCATCAAGTTACAGCCCACAATAGCTTAATTCCACAATTTACGGTGCTTTTCGTTACTTGATATGAACTTTCTTTAGTCCGTGTTATAACGCTACAGAATCAGCGAACAACTAGAAACTCGTTTGTCTTTGGCCGCAAAAAATTAGGTGTTTTCGACAAATATGGAACCTTAAATTCTAACTCACCAAGTTACAGCACGGATCAAGCAAAACCAAATGATACATAAGTCATAAATTGGGAGGCAACTATAGGGAAATGTTAATCAGATCGTAAAATGAATTAATGGTAATGTTAGTATGCGTACTGTGTAGGACATTTCGCCGATGATAGATCTATGGCAGATATTTGTCACGACATACCTTGGGACGAGTTCTTTCGTACAATATATGTTCTTCGGAAATCGTACACGACATCAAAATATGTTAGTAACCTTCACATGCTACTTCCGGTTTTGTTTGGCCGAGTAAAGTCCACTGTATGTCGTCATCTGCTCAAATCCTGTCAGATAACTTCCTAACTATTTTTCATAAACGCAGTGCTTGCCGGCTTCACCAAGTTCAAGACACTTTTGATGGAACGTGAAATTAATGAGTTTCTCGTAGGAAAGTTCTCCTACACTGACATGGGGCTAGTTCTCTATTTCACGGCTGCCAAGAGTGAATGTTTTATAAGCTAACAGGAGGAGAAGTTGAACTGTTTTTGCATAAATACGTTTACCTAGGTTACACCTTCCTTCTCTCTGTAATACTGATTAAATTATATATTTTTCAAGGGGAATCGTTCTCCATAAAATCTGAAAGTTTTGACTTTCGTTCCAACTGTAAGAAATTGCGTTACTTCGTGTTGAATCATGTATGGTGTGCTGCTTACCAGTCTGGCCGACTGAAGTGAAAAGCTAATCTAACATTTAATGTTTTTAAGAATTCTCTGAAGCTTCTTGATGCGCTTACTACTGAATAATTATGTATTGCTTTTTCAATGCGCATTTTGCATGAGCGCCCAATTTGTCCGATATGTTACAACAGATAGGTGTTTGAATGATGAGCGTTACCACGAGCATAATAACACATTTGCCAGTTTAAATCATGATCTTGTGCAATCATACATCAGCACCAACATTGTTTGTGACAATCTTTAAACGCTACCATTCATACTATTTACTTCACTTATGCTCAACTTACACCGGTACCTGTAAAGCATCTATTCTAGTATCGTGTGAAAAAGCCGACTGCGTCAATTTATAGACCTGACCTGAGAATTTCTGCAACTCACTTCCTCCGACTATAGGCACATGAATTGAGATTAGGGTTGTAACTTGCAGTTCTGGAAAGTGTTGGTTTTGGATGTGACTCTAAAAGACGGTTAGTCTGCCAGGATGTTTTGTCAGACAGCCGTCACAAAGTAGGTGAGAAAACATTAGTGCAAACACTATTTTGCAAGGGTAACGTGTCACCACGTCACGCTAATTCTTCGTTAGCATTTCTCACACGATACATTCACACATGTCCAATAGTCATTCTCAATTTCCTAGCATTAGTTTCAGCACAATAGTCATTCTTTTTGATTCACGATATACTGGTCTGCTTTAAACATTAAGGGCCCCTACTACTACTATGGTGCGACGTAAAAATTGCCCCTAAAAATTGTTACTTACGAATGAGTTGTACTTAGTTCATTCAAACGTCCTACACTGTGTCAAATAACAAAATATTGAACTTGCACAATTTATTGTGACCGTTAATCATATGGATAAAAATGCTTGGATGATCTTAATCAAAGAACGCGTGACTTACTTAATCAAGTCCAACTCCTAAACTTGGTTGGCGAACCTCCTAATTTTAACGTAGTTCAGCAGTCTGGTGACAACCACTGACGGTATAAACTCTGGTATCAATCAGCGCAACAGCGTTTTCGAATGAAAATGTGTACCTATTAGATTTTGTTCGTTTCTAATTAGTACTACGAGATCAACTCTAACCAATGTGAGTGTCTTCTTTTCTGTCCTCTAATTAGCTCCGATAAATGGACAATCTTACTTAGGAAAATACTCAAATGAATAAAGTTGTTCTTTAGCTAACATGCAACCTGTGCTTGACGTGAATCTAGAGTTTAGGTTGTGTTCCCAACTGCATCCATTACTCGATCTAATTGATGCATGAAAAACAATATGCCACTACTCAATTATCCCGGTCGTGCCCGTTTTGTTGTCAGGAGCAAGAGTACTGGAAACAGTGCATGGAACATACATGATTCTGGAAACCTTGTTTATCAGTACCGAGCCGTGGTTTTAGTGTGATTTTGATGAACCTTATATTTCGGTAATTCTGTGAACGTAATTTAAGATTATTATTTTAGTCACATGAAAGACTGATGAGCATTAAAATGACATACTGTCCGGAAAAATCGACCTTACCGCAGGATCGGTAAATGAGTTCTAATATTGGCTCTCGCTAAAATTCATTTTATAGGTCTATGGTTTAAAGATTAGCTCAAGAAGAGACCTAAGTTTTCAGACCTAACATGTGCACCAGAACTGTGCTGGGTATGATGATCTGCAGACGGGATATACATGAGTAGAGGTCTACACTCTCCTTGTCTTCTCTAAGAAGTCGGCGACAATGTCCGTTGCATAAGTGGTACAGTTTCCAAAAAAGTTTGGCCGATGATTTTGTTTTCTAAAATTCCAGAGCTTTCTTATTTCGTTCTATTGCGTCATTGGATGGCACCTGGAATTTTGAATTGACTTACTAGTAATAAAAGCTCCAACAAATAAATTTGTCCAGTCATCCTAAACCGTAATTCAGACTAGTATTTTACTGGAAGACATTACCTCATCTATTCAAATTTTGTTTTTAACCACCCAATATCTCTTTACAATGGCTTACTTCAGATACACTTACCGAACGTCAAAGGCAGGGATATTCCATACCATCATCTAACACTTGTTACGATATCAGCTTCGAGCTCGATAAAGAACGATCTACAGAGTTCGCTAAAGAGGCAACTGCGTCTAACAGACGGGCAAACAGTGCCGAAGTGCAGTCAGCATCCCCACTGGTTTCCCCTCGTTCAAATGAATTATCACAAGCGGCCGATGTAATCATGTGAGTCGTAATTCATTCACAGCTCGTTTTTTAGCTGACTTGCTCACTCAACTCTCACTTGGGTCATGATGAAGTTTGCTGAGTTACTGTGATCATTTCGACTGTAGCGTCCAATTTCAGCATTACAAGCGTTCTTCCTTTGCAGTGAAGTGTTCTTGTCACATTAAGATCGCCAAATTAATAACGGAACTTAAAGTTCATACCGATTAGGCTTCTCTTCTATACACGAGCTAGAATCAGTTTGTCTCTGATGATCAACACGTCTTGCAGACGGCAGTCGTTCGTTACAGTTATCATTAGAAGTGAGTGAAAATAATTTCCGACGGGATAACGCATCGTAGGCAACTTGTATGTGACGACGTGGGATTCAGTCGCTCTGGTTCTCATAAGCAGCTGTGTCAAACTCTTCTCCTTAGTGATGACTACTCTTTGAGCGTACAGAACCATGCCATCGTAAGGCTTTTAGACGTTGTGGTGGAAATGCTACCCTCCTCTCATTCCACTAACAATCAATACAAAGGATAGACGAGTGATTCATGGAAATCTCGCCTTCTATAGTGTTTCAGATGGCTTTACAGAACTGGTCACTGTGCTGGTTTTGTTGTGAGGCATCAGTGACGTACTAGTGACAGACATCGAGGCTAGTGAATTTAACTCATCTGATATCGAATAACTCTAGCAGGTTAAGTGTATGTCTGGATCTTCATACGTTAATGCAGTCGGTGATATGTGACTGACTACTCATGAATGGTTTACAAGTTGTTTGGTCTCAAATGTTCACTATATCTCTGTCAAACTGCCTTGAGTTACTTTTCGTCGGAAACGTGTTTCCCTACTTAACTGCCTCCGCTTTAAAACTCGTATGTTCACTTGATGTGTTTTCTTCGAATCTTACTGGTAGTTTTCTGTCACCTGATTTGCGACCAAATCGAATGAGTTAATGGAAAGCGGTGGTGTACACTAAACAAAACACATTTCCACTCGGCCTTACTAACGGCGAGTCAGTGTGTATTGTAACAAAACAAACTTAGCCGGCAAGCAAAACAAAACGCACATACCAAAAAACGGCTATTTGCCGTAACGCACTGTGTGCCTGTGTATGTGTATCCGCAAACTCTGTACGTGCACTGAACGGAAAATCTACTATTGACAGTTGTCCGACAATGCACGTAACTGCTTTCAAGTTCAACTGTATCGCTCGGTTCATTTGCCTGTTTCCTATGTACAGCCAGACGCATAGGCCGGCATAGTATGCATTCAGGTTCTATACCACCCACTGTGTCTGATTACGCCTAACCGAATGGTGCAGTGCGTATGTGTGGATCAGCGCAACAATTCAGTGGTTACTGTGATTGTTACATGATGAATGAATGCACTGACCTAAATAAACGGCTCTGAAGTGAACGGGGTGAATGAAAAATGCACCGGACAGTTCAATAGCCTCGACGATGTCTGTTGACCTGGGTGCTTAACTACATGCAGACACCCAAGACATTCTGAATGGACTTCAGCAACCATTACGATGTTCACGCTATATGTGTGTTCAAATACGGCCGGATTGCTGTCGAATTTACCCGCAGAGCAACAGGTTTACTTGACCGGTTTTTTTGTGTGGAAGGACACTTGTACGTGTTCGCGCACATCATCGGAAACGTAACTGCATCGCGATCTTGTGCAGAGTAAAAGTGAACTCAAATTTAGCGGGTACTTTAGTGTTCACTGGCGGTTATGAACTCGCGGACACGAACTCGTCGTCCACGTGGTACTCGGTCAGATCGAATGGCCTTGCAAGTTGACCCGTTGTGTTCGGTTTGGCGGCCGGCACCTGTTGCGTTTGAAAACATGCCCCGAATAGGTTCACATTACTCACACCTGGTTCTTGTCTTCGTATGTACACTAGTCTTTTTGGTCGCCCAGTGCTCGAGAGGGAGACTACAGCTGATCCAGGGTTTCCGTTATGTCTGTCCGTTTAGACTTGCTGCATAGTGAGCTGAGCTTATTACAGGATTGGTCTCTTTAGCCGGATCAGTCCGGCAGCACGGTTAGGGAAAATCCTGAGCATCCGGTTCGCACGTTAAGCAAGTGCAGACGACATCGACTGACATAAAGTCGTCCGGTTCGGTTTAGTATACAGTCTCACACATGCAAACCGGAGTTTGATAGAGCTGTAGGAGGTACATGGGCTGACTCACTGGCCACACGACTGACTGCATTATAATATACAACACAACACAACTCACAACCGCGCGTCGTCTGTTAACGGTTATCAGATGTTTATTCTAACCAGTAGCCGCACTTAGCGCACACCTTCTATTTGGTCAAGTTAGATGTAACCGTTTGTGAAGTTTGTTCATACCGTTTAGATCAAACCCTGTCGAAAGAATAAGGCAGACAGTGGGTATGTTTGTCTGTAAGCCAGACACAAGACTGTCTCACTGGCCTTCGATCGTACGGTCGGGGCAATGTAGGGCAGCTGACATATCCAAGGCCTGACGTAAAACCCAATCTAGTTGTCAGCACTCCATACATTCATCTATGACCAGCATCCGTTTTTGTCTGGTGACAAAACATCGCACACTAAGCTGAATCGAAAGACCGAATAGTGTGTATAGTCAACTGCACGTGTTTAACCTAGGTCCGTAGACCGTGTCATCCCTCTACCTTCTGCTAAACTGTATCTTACAACATGAAACACTGTGCAGAATCCAGGTCCACTTTTGGCAAAAGCTTATAACCGGATACTGAAGATTGCCTTGGTCTAGCTGAGATGCTCTGATCATGGAGTATACCGGCTGAATAGCTCACTGAACACAAACGTCGCAAACAACCGTGAGAAGTACTCAATTTACACGGTGAAGTTTCTTGATTCACACTGACAAGCTCTTGCTCAGAGGCCTAGGCACTTATGTCCAGTGCTTCAATATTACAACATACACCATCTGTTATTGGTATTAATGAAACAGTTTTGTTCCATGAAACTTCTATCCCAGCTTATTGGCCTCTTTCGCATAGAATTTCACATGCTCACCTAACAATCTGTTTAGATTAACGTCAAGTGAATTGTAAAACAACCGTCTGATCAAACTGACAAGCCGAAACACAAAACGATTGACTTAATGTTGTTGACAAACAAATTACGAATACTAAAGTGCTGCCACTGACGCTGTTCACATTCCATAAAATTATTGTATTCATGTGTGTCCTGAAATCGCGTTCTTGGGACTCATGTTAGGTGTAGACAACAAAGTGACTGCACATTGTAACTTGTGGTTCGAAAAACATGAGTAAAGTGGAAATCATATCAATCACTCCATTAAACGAAAAAGTACTCTGCAATTTTTTGGTGAACACACACAACTGCTCATGAGTAGTCAGAACATTACTCAGCAGATTCAACGTGATTGGAGCTTTCAGCCAGGCAACCGGCCGGAGTTTACAGCATAGACACAGCGTCTTCTATCGAAACTGTCGGGCAAACTGAGAATTACTCACGAAACGCCGTTAATAAGTCAGTAGTGTATACTGCAAGGAGTGATGACTAAGAGAGTCAAAGTATAAACTTTGATCCAGTCGATAATAGGTACTACGGCTGAGCTCTAGCAAGAGGAGAACTCTCGTCTGGTGATTCTCTGCAGTGGGCCGGTCAAAAACTGAATCCACCGCATAGTGTTACTTGAATTGCAGCAATCGAAATCCTCTGTTACTCGGTACTAAACACCATTCCAGGTGCCTGATTACAGTTGTCATAGCTCTGGTCCTTGCCAACTTACTGTCGTTCGGATTGCTAGTTCAACCAGACCAGAAGTGCTGACTATAGTGATTGTCTTAAAGTTATTCCCTTCTCTTCTGTCACAACGAGACTGGATCTTGAAGCGGTGTGACGGCCCGCTCATCTCGATGACCTATTGGACTAAATTAGACGGTGCGGTCATCACGCCGACACAGTCACTCATACCAGATAAGCTAATAGGTAGGGGTCTGACAAATCACAGTCTCCCGGTTCTCCTGGTAGAGTCTGGAAGAAGGGTGGCATCTCTTTCAAGAAAAAATGCCAGTTCTGATAAACTACCAACCACTGCTTTGTGTTTCAAGCTTCTGAGTCAAAGGATTTGATTGAGAGCCCAAATCCTTCCGTTGTTTAGGTCATGGCGTTCTGGCAGTACCTCAATCACCACAATCATGGATACTGACAACACTGTTAATTCCATACTGCATCGGCCGTCTCGTAGTATAAACCCGGTCGCCCTATTTGCTGCATACAGCAGGGTGGATAGGTGAAAACATGCTACTGCTGATTCCTCTCTCACTGTCCTATCGGATTTAGCCTTCAGGCCACTCTCGATCTCCATTTCTGATCATTATTTTACAGATCCCACAACAGACGTAGTTAATCATAGAAACAATCTGTCGGTAAGTCTCTTCTCTTATCACTCAGACTCAGGTCTCTCTTGTTTCTTGCTTAGACCTAGAAAGTGGATTAATATAAGTACCTTCAATATTCGCACAGATAGTTCAGGAGGTCGTTCTCACCTGGACGTTCGACCTGTTGCACGTCGACGCCTGTTATGTTTCAGAGGCTAGAATCTAGAAAAGTAGTCAACGCATGCAACTAACGGCACCCGCATTATATAGCCGATACTGATTATACACTTCGAGTGACTTCACAGTCACCGTTACATGTCAGGCTGGAGTAGGTACATTACTCAACACGACAGCCGCAGTCGCATTGGTAGATGGGATTCTTGTTAAAGTAGAACTTGTGCCGCCCGCTTGGCAGGTTTGGTTAAGGTTAGCTCCAGACGCAAGACTTGCAGAAATCTTTTCATTGTGTTTGCTTATGCTCCAACTGACTGTAATGTCGGCCTCAAGGACGTCTCCTAGTCGGATCTGGTCACTCTCCTTCGCGCGACACATAGCTCTGATATAGTCATTCTCACCGAAACTATGGACGCCCACGTTAGCCACCTTGGTGAGGCCTAGTCTCGTCTAGTTGGCAAGTTGGGATAATAGCCTATCGTTCGGATAATGATGTGCGACTGTTGCAGCTGTTCGCTGAGCATAAACTATTTTCGGCCGGCACTAGTTTTAGGCAACGTGCACGTCATTGTTATACTTGGTGCCTACCTTATCCGAATCAAGTCTGGTCTAAGATAGGCCACATAACTGTTAGTTATATATGGCGAGGTTCGATTCAGAACTGTCGAGATCACTGCAATACATCCTTGGAGTCAGATAATGCTTTGATACTTTGTCGTTTTGTTCTTACCTCTACTGGACAACGACCGCACCAACAGCAACGATTAGCTGTTTAGAAACTAGCGTTAGCATCGGTAAAGCGTAAGCTCCAAACCAGCTTAAAAATCCCCAATAGTTCTCACCCCGGAAAACCTAATAGCTGCTGGACTCAAATCGCACAGGTCATCCGGAAAGCAGATGCTGTAGCATGCGGCACGTGGTTACATGGGTTGAACAGATATTGGATCTTGGAGAAGTCCGTAGAGTTGTTAGAAACTAGACGGAACCTTCCTCCTGGGTGTTCATATAACACGTCTAAGAGAGATATCCGTAGAAAACTGAAAGTTAGTCTAAAGGCTGACCGTGAGGCTTGGTTAGTGGAAAAAGTTAAGGAAACGGAGATCGCTTTTGCCCCAGGAAACATCCCCACACTCTTCAAGCTTATCCGTGCCACTGATCCCAGGCGACCGTCTGTCACTGAAGCTATCAGCGAGGTAGATGGCACACTCATCCATAATAAGTCCAGAAGGTTAGAGCGTTGGGCGGAACACTTTGTGAGTCAATTTAACTGGCCTCCTGCTTCTACCATGTTGCCCCCACAAACTTGTGATGTAACGCTCTGATTGGTAGATGTAGAACCACCCACTGAGACTGAGGTTCGCAATTGCATCTCAGCTCTCAATCGTAATAAGGCTGCTGGTTCAGGTGAAGAGGAGTTAGTAGAGGCCTTGACTCAACTGTTTCAACTTGTGTGGATAGCGGATACAATTCCTTCGTGCTGGAGTCACGCGATAATAGTTCTCATATTGAAGAAAGGTATCAGGAGCTCTTGCAAAATCCACAGGGGAAATTGTTCGGCCCCAATCATTTCTAGGGTTCTAGCATCCATCATACTTCGTCCACTCACTGCAATTCAAGAGCTAAACATTAGAGAAGAACATGCAGGGTTTCGTACTGGGCGAATATATATATATATATATATATATATATATATTTACAGTTCGCCGAATTCTGAAGCGGCGTCATATTTACCGCCGTCCAACAATCGCCGTATTTCTTGACTACAAAGATACGTTCGATTCGGTGGATCGATCCACACTTTTAAAGTCGCTTAAACGCAGAGGTGTACCGACCAAATGTGTGAACATACTGTCGGCGTTTTGTTCCCATACGTCAGCTCAGGTTAGGGTTTACGGTGAACCGTCTGACAGTTTCAGCGACATGAGTGGCGTGCGTCAAGGTTTTCACAATTCTTGTCTAATTTTGTGATGGACGACATGATAGAAGATTGTCTCAAGCAGTCAAGAAATACCGGCGTGCACCTCCTACCTGGTGGAAGGTTGACTGATCTCGATTATGCTGACGACAACTTGTTGCTCTTTGTTACTTCTCAAGTAGGACAATCAAAGTTAGAGGCTAAGTCGCCATCTGCTAAATACTTCAGAGTGTGTTTTGCAGCCTCAAACTGCAAAGTTCTTCCTCAAGATTGCTGTGCACACGTAGATTTGTCGTTAATTGATGAAGTTATGGAGGTTATTGACCGGTTTCTTTACCCGGATGGCTGCATCAGCGGCGGCGGTAGCGTTGCACGGAATGAAATAGAAGCGTTAATCTATAAGGCTAGAGGGCGACAGAGAAGCATTCCCCTGGTGCTTAAAGACTTCGTATATATGGCGACAATGAAGGCTGTGTTACTTTACAGCAGCGAAACTTGACCGCCCTGGGTGGGAGATGTGAATCGTCTTCAGGTATTTGACCATCGATGTCTGCGTTCAGTCGCTCGCGTCGGGTGACACCAACAAGTAAGCAATAGAGAGGTTATGAAGCGTGTATTTGGTAATGATCGTCAGACAAGTTCTTTCGTACAATCCTTACACCTACACAGACTTAGATGTTTAGGTCATGTAGTAAGGATGCCAGATAGTCCTCCGCCACACCGAGCTCTGTTCGTCGACGCTACGGCCGGCAGGCGCAACGTGCGATGTGGACAGATGATGATTTGACGTAAACAAGTGAAGTCGTTCACGAAATGGCTAATCACGGTAGATCGGGTTCGTCTCCCGGGTTGGGTACCTCGCGACTTGCGGAGTCGGTGGCTTGAGACGTTAAGTGAGATGGCGGCTAACCGAGCTCAGTGGCGTGAATGTTGTCGTTGTTTGGCTGCGTTGTCTGTGAAGTGATTATTGATACGGGGCAGTAAAAAGCATGAAAAAGAGCTATCTTGTTGATGACGCCTTACTTTCACCTACAGCTTGGTTGTATGTTTTCACGGTGTAGACACCTTGATGCTGAATGTTTGGATATGGAGGTAGTTATCTTTAGTACTCAGGTGTCCTCCTTTATTTTCCATATTTAGGTCCCTTCCTTTTTTCCATTTTTTTTCTATACAGGGCCTACACTTTTTCTTCTTCATGGTTGTGTGGCAGTGTGAACCGCTGATATATTACTGCTTATGCTGATGATTCCCTTCTCTTCTAGCTAGGTGCCAAGTTTGGCAAATCGCTTACGTTTTAGTATAAGGTCAGTCATGAAGATGAAGGACAAATATGGCCGTGTGCCCAAAAGAATTTTACGTATCTCTCCTGCCAATTATTTTGTTATTTTCACAATACTAAAAGGCAAGCTGTTGGTTGTCTTTGTCGTATGTGCTCATTGGATGGAGATTCAAAGACTGAGATGTCGAGCACCTTAAGCATATTGGGTTCATTACATTAGAAATGCAGAGCATCACATCACTAAACTTAAATCACACCCGCGCTAAGAAAGCTCGTGTTACGCTACGTGCAATATTAATCGGGATAATGTTTTTGCTCCCGATAGATGGTGCACACATCACTGCCATTCCGGAGCTTGGACGGTGCAGGAAGTGTTTAGGCAAGTGACATTGTTTCAATACTTGAGTTGTGGTTTCTTCAGACTCACACTTTAAGACACCCGAAAGCAAATTTATTATTAGCCACGCGAACTCTTGCTCTATAGATAAATCGGTCGGCAGCATGCTTCCCAAATTTCTAGGTTTTTACGCAACAGCTCACAATTATCCGAGTGCATGAGTGTATATAACACGTCAGCTTGGAGACTGCATGCAGACAAAATGAATTACTTTTGTTCCATTAAAGTATGGCTCCTGTAATTGTAAACCAGCATCTGCCTGCTATAGCTTTTTCTCCATGTGCTCAAACAACCCATGGTTAACTGCAAATAGCAACACACTGATAATCGAATTTGAGGTGTGGCCGAGTCGCGCAGCTGATTATTCCGATATTCAGTGGAATATCCGAAGTCATTTGTGAGATGAAATCAAGGTTTACAGAAGTTGAATCATAGACAACACGAGAAGCTGAACGAGTCATCATTAACTGAAATCAGCCCAACGGCGAGAAATGACAATCGAATGACAAGTAAAGTGAGTGAGAACAGCAGCCAGATTGCCAGAACCGGACGTCCACCTGGAACTCCTGCTGCATCGTGGATTGGAATTCTGGTTTATAAACGGGAACCCACAATCGACATCAGAACGCAAGAACTGGGCAGTCAGGTCATTGACGAAGTCTCTTTAAAACATTTTTATAACAGATGATCGATATTTAGTGGGCGATGATTGGTGTCCTATTCGAATT
The DNA here is from genome assembly GCA_013368495.1 of Paragonimus heterotremus. Classification (NCBI taxonomy): domain Eukaryota; kingdom Metazoa; phylum Platyhelminthes; class Trematoda; order Plagiorchiida; family Troglotrematidae; genus Paragonimus; species Paragonimus heterotremus. Next base: position 173,868 of record LUCH01000020.1, on the reverse strand, counting down.
GCACATCATCGTCGGAAATTTGAGGGGTGATTGAAAATTTGGCTACAGACCACAAACCAAGTAAGATGGAAGGTTTGACCCGACCCTACATCACATCCGTAACAATTGGAAAATTAGCCCATGGTCGATTCATAAAACAGATATTACATGAAGACATTTGAATGAAATGATGAACTTTTTTAAGCAACCATCCGTCGATTCACACAGTTATTTGAGTATTACTACCAGATATGAAACTACCGCGCTTAAAAATTCCTATGATTGCCGACACTTCTGTGTTAAGCCTGTTGAGCAATGTTCTTGCAACGGCTTCCATAACACACTGGAGGCTAGACAAAACAACGACATTTCAGACTGAATAACGTCCACACTTAATCATTTTTATTCGGATAAGCGCTTCAACTAGCCCACTTCAAAATGAACCACTATACGCAAGTTTCGTTTTTTTAGAGCTCATCAATAATGGATATCCTTCTCTGGACCGGAACTTACACCTCAACCCACGTCCTTTTGATACCGGCGTGTTAACAACATCGTCTCCCTAAAGTAGGCTAGTCGAAAGGCTTAACTGAGCGTGGAGGCTGCGATAAGGTGTATGCAGTTTCTGAGTCGAAACAATCTACATCCCATAACTCCTAATAAAATAAGAGCAAACAGATTTTCTGCGTCATCGATCACATTTCCAACTTACGACGAGCGCTACAGTATTGGTACTCTCAGCCAATAGTCATGGCAGTTTTGCACCTAAAGGTCGCTTTTGTTTTAGTTGCCCGATTTGCACTCTGGGGTTGTCTTCATCGCGTAAGAGTTCCGACGAAATAGATCGTTATTTGCCCAATCCGAGTACAGAATGTTTATATCTGGATTGCTCTCTCTTGGGCGTTCTGTATTTCAAATGCTATTCGCTAGGAGTTACTGATGCGAAGAAGCAATGCCTCTACAACGCAAGTGTACGACGTTCACGCTGACTTGATGGCGTCGTAAAACTTCGGTAAGAGTAGCTACGAACTAGCTCACCTTTCTCCTCCATCAGTTGTCCATCGTCTTATGAACTGGGCTTGTGGAAGTCAGTTTATCTTTTTTCTTTCTATGCTCATATCTGTGAAAGAAACCTTATTCTACTTTCTCACAAATTAGAACTTACTGCACTGTTGTCATTGAATCAGTCTGGGCACTGCTTTCACCGAGACACAAGTGATTCAAGTACTGCAACTTCCAGCCACGCATGCTTGCTGTGCTCCAATACCAACGCACAGTATAAGTCCAAAACTGTCAAGATACTTCTGTCGTAATAGAGTACATTTAATGGTATAGCACTCAACAAGTGAATCCGGCTCGGTGATTTATAATAGCCGGGTTTGCGAACTTGAACAAGCAGTCTGGCTTTGGCTAGTTTATGATGTTTACTACATGCAGTCGTACGGAGCAGTTGTGATGCGTACCTCAACCTCACCGATCCGCTACATCACGGGTAAGTGCAAATGAGAATATCATATTCGTTCTGTTTGGATTGGAGGTTTACGTTGCCTACGCAGTAAGTGGTGCGCAGTCGGAGCTGCTGCTCACCTTTTCTACTGGTTTCGCTAATACCGCGGGGTCAGAGCACTTCTGACCACTCCGTTGAGGGACGCTTAATTCTAGTATAGAATAGTCCATTGACCACGGTCGGTTATATGTATGGGACGGGTTGCGACGAAGTTTTGCTAACAAATCTGGTTTCCAGTATTAATGATGTAACCGTCTGATTAGGCCACAAACACTTAGAAGGACAGCAGACTTACCTTGACAGAGTCACGATCACAGCGCATTGTGTCTGCAGGTGGGCTTTGAGTTCGTGTGTAAGATTCACTAGGTTGAGCAGCGATCTACTACAACGGTAAAGAGAACCACTCCGTCAGGCTGTCCAAAAGCTGTTGACAATAGTAGTAGCTGTTCTGTCTGTAGCTAGCAATTTAAGTGATTAATAATTTTGCAAGCTGAGAATCGTCACCTGTTGACTTCATTTGATAGACATCACGTGATGATGGTTTTGTCTTGGTTTTATCCCGTTTATGGTGGTTCCTTTTGAACAAGACATGGCTCGACAAACCCTAGGTCGATATGTTCAATCAAAGTAAATCGTACGGTTCTGTTACCTAACGAAATAGTTGATAGCTTCAGATTTAATGAAGTACATTCATATATACACAGTCACATTTGTTCAAGTAAGCCTCCACGTTGATGCAAGGTACATATGCAGGAACCCAAACACACTTCGTAAATTTGATCGTTTCTTCGCCACTAACAGACTGTTTCGTGACCATGGATTAGGACAACTCCTTTCAAAAAGCATACAGCAAAAGTTGTTGAAAGAAACGCGTCCTTGCACATCGACAAACCGAGAATATTTATCAGTATTCCCTGAGTACCGACTCGTGATTTCGTCGTTCCATCTTACCTGGAACGGTCATACTGCATGATCGCGTAGGCCCGTAGCACCGAACTGCAAGCACACTGCGTGACTGTATACGCTTGTTAAACACACAAGCACTCAAGTGCACATCGGTATCTGTTTCCGGTCCCATTCTACCTTAATTCACCGACCATAAGTTATTCATTTCGATCATTGCATGCGATGATCTTCGGTCTGTGACTGTTGTGGTAGCCTGTCACGTTTCCTTAGGTAACCAGATTGATTCAGTCAAGCTCATGATTGTTGAACATTACTGACAGGAACGTCCTTGCTGGCTGATAAACACACACAGGTTTACGGTTAATATGGAGTACTGTTTAACTACTTACATGTGTGCGTGCTCCAACAGCCGTACTCAAATTTACGCTTAGAAAGCTTGCTCACTTCTTAGCTTTTCAAAATTCAATGACTAATCAATACCGTTTTCTCCTCTATCTGCATGGTTTCCAATTTCCAGCTCGGTACATCAACGTGAACTTGACGTGCAACCATCTCATCCTTCCGATTGCTGTTGTGGTAGCTCTTGTGGTAGACGAAGGAAACCTAAGGTTAAAACTCGCGTCCGTGCCCCGCTGGCTACTGGAGAAGACAGCATGAACACTTCTTCAGGTGACACAAATTCGTCACTGTCCGAGAAACGTGGGACATCATTTCTCACCAGACGACCTCAGGTAAGTTGTGCAATCTTTTATGTAAATTCGGAAGGCATCGACCGGATATTTTACAATTATTCGATGTCCACGAGTTTACTGTTGTATTGTTGTAATGCCGTGAGTCCACAAAAATGGTATATGCGGACCATATTTATTACAGTGAAAGTCAGTGACAAGGTGTACGGTGTGTTTCAGTAAAAAATTTGTTGTGGAAGTTGGATAGGAACATCTTGAGTTTCATGAGTTGCGATCAGGCAAATGAGAGTGAAATGCTGGGGGAAAGTGGGCGTAAATTATTCTTATTCTAGGAATTAGACTGGTGTGGTTGAGAATGGTGATCATGTAAGACACATCGAAGGAAGTCACAATCTTAATTCTGTGTTATCCATCGAAAAACTCAATCTTGAGTGTGTGTTCACGTGAAATGCAGATGTAGTGTTCACAGCACCTCAGTTGGCTTAACCATTATGGTGATTTGTTTGAATCTGTATGGACGACGGCGCCCACAAATTGTAGATAATCTCTCACACATAGTTCCAATATGTCTACTTGTTTGCTTACGACAACAACACGTAATCCTTGTCTTCAGTCTCACCTAGTATGAACGCGTTTAATTGACTACACGCAATTCAGCCCGTTTGTACAATAAGAATCTGCATGGTCCTCACATTTTGGCGCTAATCTGGCAGTCTACAGTTGTCTCCGTCGTAAGATGCATGCAGTGAAACCAATTCTTATAAGACTCGGCATGAGACACCATTTGCTGGCAGATTTACTCATTGGATTTCCTCTCTTCCGAAGGCGCTTCTATTCATGTGAGCGCTCATGGAGAGTACAATACTTCCAGGCACCATACAGTTTTCGAAATTATCCAAAACCATTTCTGAACTCAGGTATCGCTACGAGACAACTTTCGATTCACGTTGTGTAATCGACTCTAACGTATCTTGGTGTCGAAGAGAGGGAAACTGTAGGATTTCTACAGTTTTAACTGTTGTTGGAATGTTCAGGATTTTTTTTTCAACTGAATGGAGTCAGTTGCTATCTGTTTGGTTCCAGTAGCACCATTAACGTCAACTGGGCAAACCTGTTCCATTTTCAGAATTTAACACGGACCACTGCAAATCTGCTCTAGTGAATACATGGTATAAATATGTGGTTAGCGAGGTGCCAAATTGCAGCTTATCAAAGCGGGAACATTTGGACACCGTAAAAGAACTATGTACCAATACGAACGTTTTACTGACGAAGTCAGATAAAGGATTCGTTATGGTTCTATTAGATAAAGCAGATTATATTGACAAAATATAATCTATACTGTCCGACAGATCAAAGTTTACTACGACGGAAAATGATAAGGATAAAATAGCAGCCATAAAGAAGAAACTATCCAAATTACTCCGTGGTGGGAAACAATCAGATTTGATTGACGCACGCACGTTTGAGAGCATCATACCAACAGGGACGGTTATTCCACACCTCTCTGGTCCATTTAAATTGCACAGAGATAGAATGCCCTTAAGACCGATTCTCGACGTGTACAATTCTCTGCTTGACATTTTTTTTGTTGCTCATAGAATGCCGATCACATCAGAATTTATCTTCCGCATTCAGCTTGATCTTTCAGCTGGTTCCTTGAGAAACGACACTTTATAGTCCAGGTGTTACTTAGCTCACATGTTTGCCATGGCATCCATGTGAACTCCGATTCTCGCAATTTGGATGTAGCCGTATTGATCAACGTACAGTACAACTCACACTATTTGTTACCGAATTATTCCATCTATATATTTATCAAACTTGGCTTTCTGAAAAATGTTTCTGTTGTCTGAGTGTAACAAAATGACGGGGACTTACTGACTTCAGTCGATGACCGATCAGGCTGAAATCGAAAGTAATCAATGGGACAATTATTGTGTACTCTCTTGAATTATCGGGCAATTAAAACATTGTCCAGAAGAGATTGTGGATAAGTATTCAAATATGATGGTTCGGTTACGCGTGGATGCCACAACACTGGAACAGTGGTTGACATAGTTGTCTATAAAGCATGTGGACACGAGTTCAACCTTTGCTGGTGGCAAGGCTATGCACTAATGGTGAGTCATAAATGGGCTGAAACAATATCTACTGATCAGCTTTAAGAACAGTCTTGCATGTCATGTAAGTCTCAGTTATCCGTGCACATGGTAATTTGAATCGTTGCGAAAATTAATGCCGGAATAAAATCTAAGTTAGGATGGCATTATTTAATTTAGGCAAGGACACCTAGGTTTCACTGGGGCCCATTCTATTGTTAGATGACAACTCTTGTTCCTCTCCTCGATCGACATTTGAATGGAACCTTATCTTCTAAAGTCATTTATGGCTCAACAGTATTGTTTATTTTAAACACGTAATTGACCCTAGATCCCTTGCGGACAATTCGCTGGTGGCATTGTGATAGCACGATGTTATTTATATCTCACTATTATTTACACGGCCTCAGACCCCACCCCGGATGTCATGCTTGCTATTGTCTGAAGGTGGAGAATCTGAAACCTACGGCATTCTAGAAGTAGTACTTCACGGGGCGGTGAACACCTCATGGCTTAAATGATGAGAACCTCATCTAAATTGGGGTTTTACATCCACTTTGCAACCATCTCATGTTACAACATGTGACAAAGTAGAATAAGCCAGCTATACTTGTGCTGTATTGTAATGCCCAGTAGTAAAAGAACACTTTTTACAGCGTTTCGTGATTACCTGTTGGATGTCCGTGATTTCAAAGTATAATAGGGGGTCAAAGATGCTTTTCCTGTAGTCACCGAATCTGAATTTAGACACGATGTGTAGGCTTCCTCTTCTCGATGACCTATTGGACTAAACTAAGTGGTATAACAGTCACACCATCAGAGTCACGCATACCCGGTATGCCAATAGGTAGAGATCTGATAAACCACAGTCTCCTGGTCAGAGATTGCAAGGAGGATGGCATTTTTGTCTGTAAAAAGTGCCAGTTCTTATATTCTGCTATCCACCCGCTGCCATGAGGTACAGGCCTCTGAGTCAAAAGCTTTAGGGAGAACCCTAATCCTTCCCCTTTCTAGGTCTGAGCGTCTTGGTAGCACACCAACTTATATACAAAAAATATGGCAGTTAAACTTCAAAGAGAATCAATTATGTATTTTTGTCTATGATGGCGATGAAAAGAACCGTAAATATACACCGTTTGCGATGACACCGTGCGATTACAAACAAGCCAAGCTCTTCTCCAAGGTATTTAATCAAATTATTTTCATTTAGTTGAACATCGGGTGTCGAACAACTTTTCAATAGTGTGCCAAAGAATAGTTTGCACCCGGTCAAACTAACGACGATCGGCTTGGTTTGGTGACAGATAATTCGCTCTATGGTAACATTGGGTAAGATAAACTCAAATGTGAAATAATAGCAACACAGCATTAGCGGAAGCCAGGTTTTTTTTGCCAGATGAAGATTGGCAAGAATCAGGCCACCAAGGGGACGGGAACAAAAGACTGGTAAAAGTCATAGTCGCAGTCAGTCATACACATGACTCGCATCGTTGACAACTGCAAGATATCAACCAAAGGAGTAGATGTGTGTGTGTGTGTGTGTGCATAGTTTACATATTCCCTAAGTTATTTTTTTCACTAAGAATTCTTTTGAGATTCTACAATTTACCTTGACGGTGGGTAATTTGTCCTGTTAACGGTTATTTACATTGTGTCAGTGGTACGTTACTTGGTCGAAAGAAGTATCATTTGGCATAAAGCTAAACGAAAGATTTTGTCTGTTACAAAAAAGCTGGTTCGTCCACAAATACTGAAGATGTTTCACTGACCATACCACTGTCTGCTGACGTCAGATTCACCTCTCCAGACCATGGTTTGTATGTTTATTCATACTTGTTTCAGACAGTCTGAGAGTATGCAGTAAACAGATGACTGTTTTCTCTTCCTCGGTTATACACGATCCAGAAAAATGAAATCTATTCACGCTTAAGTTTCATTTATCTTGATTCTGTGACATTTGATCGTGACATCTGAAAAGTGAATTATGCCTTTTGACGTCAGTGCACAAATGGCTCATTAATTCTAACTTGGTTAGCTGTATATGATCACGTGTTTATTTTTGTGTGTGTAAACACTCTCGATCAGTCCCCCAATAGTTGAGTTTTCTATCACTGGCCGGTTGTGCATCGGTCAATGATTGCAGTGTTCCATATGAATGTCGTATACTCTCATTTCGCATTTCGTCCACCTCTAATTTGGTTGGCCACAACGACGTCCATTTGAATGCTGATCGGTTCATATGTGCATGTTTACAAACTGTAGTATTATGAACAGTTCGCGTTGAACATAATATTATTTATATGCGAACTGAATCCATCCATGTATCTCATTAACTAAGTATGTTATGCAATCTACATCCGTATGTGCTCGGTCTCAGTAGCGTATTATTTATCGTTGTTTCTATTGTGTACAGCCTCTTGTGAGCCGTGATAAACCGAAGACTACAGATCGTCGTACCACTCCGCGACAGATCAAACAACAAAAGCATACCTCCACAACTGCTGACTCCAAAGTCGTCACTTCAGGTGCACCTACTGGTGTAGAAAAGTTCGTTGGACCACACAGATTAGCAAAGTCAAATTCTGTGGAGCAAGCGAACAACATTGCTGGAAATAAGCAACATTCAGGCGATATTGCTTCGTCGTTAATACGTACAGCCAGTTTACACCTTCGAACAACCTGGTCTAAATTGAAACGATCAAACAGCGGGCATTCAGACAAGGAGTCCCCCATTGACTTACCTAACTTAAGTGAACGTCGGTCTTCGGATCCATCTTCAAAAAGTGATACGCAAGCGACGAACAAAATCCGCCTAAAACAAGCTCAAGAAGAAATTTCACCACTGATAATGGACAACCTCACCACGAAAAGTCCCAGCCGATCGCGACATTCTGCGGGAGTACTAAAAACCACTCCATCTCCAGACGAGTCGCCTCTACCACCAGGATGTAGCAGGTGGTCAACAAAACTGGATCCCCCTCCTCCTGCTTCTCCCGGTCGACCCATACCTCACTCTCGTGGTCCCTTGATTTTCAGACAAAGTGGCGGTTTTGGTCCGAAGGTTGATACATCGGAAATGTCCAAGCATATAGTGATCTCGTCACCTTACGTCCCTCAAGAAGTTATTTCTGAATGGAAAAGTCGACCATTTGACACCGTTTTCCGATCCCTTCCGTTAGGGGAGTCAGATGATCTAAACCATCTCACGGACGATTGTATTGATGTAGGGGAACTTGGCAGAGTCAACTGCCGCACTGGCAGCTTCACTGGTCGATATCCTAACACTCGGAGACAACGATGTCCATTTCCAAGTGCCCAATATTTACAACAGCGCGATTTGACACCCCAAAGCAATTTCACAAGGCTTTCACCCAGCCGTCCTCTCTATCTCTCACCTTATCAGGCCTCGTCCTCCGGTAACACGACAAGGTCTGCTCCCTCACCTAGTTTATCTTCCATGACCTCGACTTCCTTACCTGTGGCTACAGAGCCCTATTTGTTACGGACAAATAACATGAGTTTGCAACAATCCCGACTGAACGCTGCCAATACACAACCGACAAACCGGATCATCTATGGCCAAGCAGCAACTTCGTTTGATGAACTAGACCCTGTACTAGATCGTCTGCTTTCCGACGTATCCAGTATTGACAAATATCGGTCAGCACTACGACCACAAAGTAAGCAGTAGTAGCACAGTTTTTTTTAACAGATTGAAATTATTGTTTCACGGCTGCATTTCGATCACTTAGACGGGTCTGTAACAACGATGCATCTTTTAAATGTGAAGTTTTATGATTACACTTTACAGTCTTTCTGGTAAGTTCCTCCCATAAAAGATTTTACGTAGATTTCCTTTCATTCCTCAAGATTAGTTAAATTCATCGTTTTAAGTACAATCTTGTGACCGAGCCCGTGAAAGCAAATACACAACTGTTGTCCCGTGGTGTGTGTTATTGGGCATAGTTCCTATCAAATACACCACTGTGTGATGCAATGGTGAAGGCCTAACGCCTGTTCACGGAGAGTTTTTTTTAAATTTTATTGGAACCCAGTGATTCCATGAAAGAAAGTTGAAGCTTTCAAGGTTAGGTAAGTTTTAATATATTTGAAGTAGTCGCCAACATTTTTGGAAGTAAATCTGGAAAGAATGCCGCAACACTATTTGTTAAAGTGGGCTTGAGACCGATTCAGCACCCAAAATTTCAGAAAAACTTCTGAACAGTCGATAATCTATTCCTTCGGTGATGTTTCATTTTCGACACAGAAGCTTCTTAAGACCACATGGACCAATTGCAATTCTGGTGGAATTTAAGACAAGCTAAACATAAGCAACTAAACGGAGTAGAAGGGTAACAGGTCAAGAACCAAGTGTACATAGAGAAGGGTCAGTACCGGGTTCGAAGTACTAACTACAGCAGAGCACGTGGACGAGTGAACAACTAGACGGAAATGAGATTGATATAATCTGTCAGACAAGTCGATCAATTCAGCGTGCCCTGTGTGAGATGTGTTAACTTACGCACAAACCGTTTTGTTAACTACTTGTATGGAGAGTCATTCATTACGTTGAGCGTTTGCCCCAACTTCAAAACGATGCTGACTTCGATAGTTTAGCTGATCTAATCATTATTCATATAGATTGAACATCACCCACAATTGATCACAGCTGTCG
>LUCH01000020.1:99237-163642 GCA_013368495.1 Paragonimus heterotremus | reverse complement strand
AAGTCCCCTACTACTCATCACTAATCATTATTCCCAAAACCATACTGAAAGATTATTTGCCTACTCAAGACAGCCTTCCTACTGAGCTCGGCGCACCTTTCGTTTTAAATGAACACCCTTAAATTAGTATCTCACTGGTCAGTGATAATCGGTTGCTTATTGTGAAGCAGATTGACGACCAATCTAAACCGTCACTTCGTTCGTGTTCTATTGAGGTTTTCATTATACATTAGTACTCGGATTACCTAAGTTGGTTTCAGAAGAGACCCAATTGCGAGTCAAGTGTAGATAGAGAGGGGTCAGTATCGTGTTCGAAATGCTGATTATGGCAGATCACGTGGACAGCTATACAGAAATGAAATCGATATGGTGTGTCAGGAACACATAGTCTTAATCTGTGACGATTATCGTCTCATCCAGCCGTCAGTGCGTTCCTTATTTACTTTTCCCAAGAACAACTGATGTGTCGACCTACCTGTCTGACAGGCCATATCGATTCCATTTATGTTCAGCTGCCCATGTGATCTGCTGTAGTTAGCACTCCGAAGCCGGCACTGGCCCTTCTCTGTGTACACTTGTGTCATGGTCTGTTGCCTTCTACTGCCTTAAATTCTACCAATTTTGAAACTGTTCACTGTGTTCTTAAGAAGCCTCTATATAGAAAGTGAAACGTCACCGAACAAACAAATTATCGATTGTTCAGAAGCTGTTCCAATAGTATATATCAATCCTTTCTCGAGTTACAAGCTACTGCGCGCAACTCTGACTTAGGTCAATAACAATAGATTCAGAAATACTCTTGGATTTATCCTGAACGAGGCATTACCAACGGCAGATTTTAATTGGTCAAAATTAGGTGTAACGTTGTGGACGGTAATTTGTTGTTCAGCTTTGAATCTAGGTCCTAATTTGCGCAAATTTCTGTTTTGACCCCCGTTAGGGTTTCGATCCGCAATTTAGGACCCACAAAAACCGTCGGACTTAAATCTTGACGAAGTCTTTGGTCCTTAGGCAGTCAAACATTAGAGATTTTTAGTCGCGACCTCAACATCTTCTATCACTTTTATCAAAGCTTGCTAAATACTGTGGGGTCATTGCTTCCTTCCTACGATCATTAATCGCGACTGAGTTCGCACATTCCAGTAATCGCTGGACGTCAAGTCCATGAAGGTTGAAAAAAAGCTTTCCTGACACTAGGAGAAAACGCTTGGTTGTACCACGTTCGTGGACCTATTAAATGATACTCTGAACTCCGCTGAGCTGCACCTTGGTTATAATTATAATCATTTGAGCTGTAGAGGTTATGAAAATATTCCCAAAACCCTCGACGTGTGACACGTTTGTTCTTATCGATAAGAAAACAGTACTACTGTCATCACTGCTTGACTGCTGTTAGGTCATCTTTGGGAATATTGGAAACAAAATTTTCGGCTTTTCTAGTCATTCCTTGTGTAATATAGACTTAGACAGTATTGCTACTGCGAGACAGTTGATACACATCAGATGAACAAACAGCATTGTGCATATCATCGCCACTGCCGGGACTTGAACCACGGACACGCTGTTCATGAGGCAACCAGACACAGTTACTGTCTGTTAACTCCAATCGATAACCCAGCTATTAGGACTTCTTAGACAGGTCGGAATCTCCGATCTCATTAAACCTGCTAGGCAGTATTTTAGATTACTGATGAGTAGTCGGGGGTTTGGTTAATTTCCAGTTGAACATCACCCGACTGGAAAGTTTATGGGGATGCGATAGCTGCGATCAATTTTGGGTTATGTTCAACTTGAAATTAACCAAATCCCCGACTACTCATCAGTAAATAGCATTGTGAATGTTGTTACATTACTATATTGTTATTTTAGAGTAGATTCAGTTGAGGACATCTGGGACTTCAGCTAGCCTCCAACCAGCGACAAAAACAACATTCTCAGGTACAACAAGAGCTTTACCAGCTAAGCTACGAAACTGTGTCGCAGGTTCAAAATCTTCACATTTACACTCACTTACTCAGCCAACTGACTACGTCATGTACGGCTTATCGAACGAAAAGAAAGATTGACTGCCCAAACGGAGTTTGTTAAGCAGTTTAACCCAAATTACGGGGTTGCGGTGTGGTTTTGTAGCTCAGGTGGTAGAGCAGTTGTCGCGTCTGAATATGCTGTTTCTGCTACTAGTTCGAGTCTAGCCGCATTCCAGATTTTTCGCAGTTGGGTGGCTTTTAAATAATCCAGTCCTTCAAATTGCTTATTTCTGCGTTGAATAAATATTGCTTTTGCAGTCAGAGATGAATGTTGAATCACTATGATGCCGATGTTAAACAAGTCTCAAAAAGCCAAGAACATTGTAGAAATTATGGTCTTGGACTATTCTGGTCGGCAATGTTTGTAGAGTTGTGAGTGGGCTAGACACTAAGAAGAAGATGGTAAATGAAGCAATGTCAACAAATACTCATCCCACTAAGGATCGTAGGCATGCGACTTCTTTTGACAAAATATCACTGATGTCAGCTTTTAAACAACAGTGTGGTCCCCAAGTCCCCAGGTGGCACCTCTAAATGCTACTTAGCGATGTGATCAAGGATTGTGCTGTACGCGGCACTTTCATCTCCCGACCATACTCTCAGCTTAATCCTTCTGATCTCTTCTGGCAGGGTAGACCAACGCATAGCGAAGCAGACAATTTATCTCCAAAGGGTCTAGGGAGTTTGACCAGGGTAGGTCGAATCCTCAAAGTCAGCGAATGTTTTTCTCATAGTGTTATCACTTAGTTGAAAAAGGTGAGAATGGTCAAACCGTCGTGGCGAACTACACCGAATGCAATGGACACTCGAGAAATCCGCTTGAAGGTGCGCGTTTTACAGAACGTGTGGACAAGATTAAACGTTAACAAATTTGGATCTCGATCTGACACTTCTCTTTATAGGACACGGTCTGTAAAAACATGGCGGAAAGCTGAGTCGGAAGCCGTATTTAGATACAATCTACCATGCTTAATACTCCGGTATCTCTTGTGAAGTGAAAGTCTGAGTAGTCTTCCCACCCCCAGATTGTAAATTGCTTCTTCCATCTTTCACGGTCATAGTGTTGCTTCATTTATCGCCGTGCAACGAGATTCCTGGGTGTCTTGAAAATGTCTCATGTATGTTTATTACCCCATCGTTTGTCGCGTGAGGTTTCGGCCTCTCTTTGCATGTTCTATCAACTACTTTTAGACGTTAACGATAATGGGACTTTTCAGTGTCTCGTATGAAGTGAGCAATTGCAGTCAATTGAAGTGCCTGTCTAACACTGTCCTCGATGAAAATGGCCTGTAGAAGAAAGTTTAGACTCAGTATTATTCAATTTCCCTTTAGGTTTTATGGGATGCTTGATCGGTAAAACCTTGCCTCAAACTTATATTTGACTACATGTATCACGTATTTCGTTATCTGGTTCACGCCAGCTGATGTGCTATTTGAACTGTATAGATGACGTCCCAAATGGCCGTGATAGGCTTCCAATTAGTACACGTGTACGTTACAGGTTCAGCAGCCCTTTCAACGTAAAACAACTTCCGGAGATTGCATAAGTTGTTTGGTCGAGTTGTTTATTCCTCGGATAAATCTAATCCTATGAAATGCGATCATTTTTTGTGGAAGAGATATGAAGAAGTTCACTCCGTTAAAATTGGCAGAATGAGTGTGCAGTCATAATTACTATATGCGTATCAATAATAATTTTCTGAGTATAATGCCCTCCAAAAACGTGAAACGATTTAGCAATGAATGGTTGACTCATAGTCGCATGAGGTCGTCACGGAAGAGTATAGGTTGCAAACTTCAACAATTGTTTCAGTGGCGTTTAGAAGGTGTGTAGTATCTCGACTGTGACAAGTAAGCAAACGCCCTAATGCAAGCCCATTAGGAACAGATTATTCTTTGGCTGATTCTCTGAATGAAACTCAGTTGAATTGTGATCAACATCCAAGTCGGTTATGGATCAGAATTCTGTGTAACAGACTGATATGTCAAAACCGTTCACGAACAGTTACATGTTAGTTAGTTATCCCCCATGTGGTCATGCCGTTTATCGTCTCTTCACGGAATCTAGCAAAACGAAACTGAAATTCAAGTTGTATGTTTATGAAGAGGCTGTGTCATCAAAGAGATTACTTAATATGAAGGAGACTCCCGCCCCTTTTGAGAAAGCGTACTTATTTCATGAGTTTGCTACTCAGGTGGAGCATTGTATGAGCTATAACTCTGCGTTGACAACTAAACTTACAGTTGTGAATCCTGGAAAGCATACAACGATTGTCCCCTGAAAAAATGTGTTAGTTATGTTAGCATATTTGTAAAAGTAGTTTCACACAAGGTGTATATATAAATATATATATATATACATATCGGTAGACTGTGATCAACTTGCGTTGTGTGACTCTGTCCTAATCAGTTATGATTTCGTGTGAGATTAGTAAATCCAAAGTCGAGTTTAACAGAATCACAATGCTACAACCATAAGTGCTGTTTTCAAACAAGCAATACAAGGTAAACAGGCCAATTAGTTTTTTAAGATAATCGACTTACCGTTTCTGTCTCACGTATGATTTGACGTTATTGTTGTCAATTCTGTGTCTCCAAGCCAGTCTACGTTCGTCTCGTACCAATCCCTGAGTCTCACTAGCGGAATATGATGTGGAAGGGAAAGTCACTCAATGTATTGTTAGAGATAGAGCAGTAGACAATCTTTCTTTTACTCTTTTATCATCAAGTTAAATAAGTCACGCTAACATCGTAATGTTCCAAGGGGATCATTACTGGAGTAAACACTGAACAAATGTGTTAGTGAGATCATTGGAAACAATATGTAACTTTAATCAAAACACCATCGAAACAATATGTTTTCCTTTGGTGTTCCCGAAAGTTTACACAATTTGAATAAAATATTCTTCTCTGACAATTCACAATCCTACTCACTAAGCATTTATCGTAATTTTAAACGAACCGCCAAATATGAGGGTTTGTGATTTTCATATAACTTTCCCTACTGGTGGCGGCGGATCAATACAATCATATTTCCACCTTCAATGATGAGCTGCATTACACAGTATATTTGTCAGTTTTCAAATTGACCTGACCCTGATTTCTCTGACATTTAGCTGTTAGCCGTCCTAAGAAAGTGGGTCGTTTTTGTCTATGCACTGACGACTGTGTATCATTGTTTGTGTACATATGTGTGTGTTCGTATTCTGTATGCTATTTACGCACATCCCGATAGCTCCCCTCTTAGACTGGGTTCAGTGGCGATGAGGTTCTTCCGTTATGTCGAACTGATCGATCCTCATCGACCAAGAGACAACCGTCTATTCGGTGTCAGTTGTCGCTGGGCGCACACGATTAGACCGATTGTTTTCCGTAGCCAGACGTGGCGAAATTCTGTCCCTGTCGCTTGGCCTGCTGTGTGCGTGCGTCCATAAGTCTGTGTGTGTGTGTGCCTATTATTGACCCTTAACCAGCTCCAACCAGGGGCCTTAGTGACAACTGTGGCGTACTTCGTGTTGTCATTTTTTCTTCAAAAGAGAAACGATGTGAATGAGGCATCTCTATTTCAGTAAAAACAGGAATTATCATATAAGCTGCCTAAAACGTAGCAACCGAGTTGGCGATTACCAGAACGTTTCTAGCAATACATCAAATATTTCTGTGGTCTTTAAACCGTAAAATGAACTAATTCCCCTTTCGTTGGAAAGATTTTGGGACAT
Source organism: Paragonimus heterotremus (assembly GCA_013368495.1). Lineage (NCBI taxonomy): Eukaryota > Metazoa > Platyhelminthes > Trematoda > Plagiorchiida > Troglotrematidae > Paragonimus > Paragonimus heterotremus. Next base: position 157,896 of record LUCH01000020.1, on the reverse strand, counting down.
TTATTTAATAATCACCGAATTCATTCATTCCCCCGTGTAATGACTACCTCTGTGGAACACGAAAATCGGTGGCTTTAGGTGATGAACGTTGACAAAAATGGGCCGTGGTCTTCCGTATATTCAACCTCTATGCGACTGTCATTGCCACACAAAGACGCCCAGTATGCCATAAAGTGCAATATGCCCGCTTTCTCTTCTACTTTATCTTATTCATATGTGGACTGAAATAACACTTGTTTTCCCTGAACCCACGATCAGACTCTATTGGAGATCGGTAGCCACTGCTAATAAATCAGTCCTTCTTTACAACACTTGGTTTGCTAACTGAAGTGTCTTTGGGTTTAAGACGTCAAGACTTGCTGAAGACTTCTTTCTTACGCTGGTTCTCCGTTCGTCATCAACTCAATATTGCATGACGTTTAAGTGATTAAAATATATTGACTATGCCTATCTTTTAGATCAGATTTATAACCCTTGGTTGTTGAACATAATCTCGTAGGTACTTAAACTGAGCACCTACATTCCTTGATGTACCGGTACACCTTCCTGTACTCGGCAGTTATGTTTCACTGGCCTTCAAGCAACTGACTTTGTGATTCGCTCGCATTTTGTTTCGATTCATTTACATTCGGCTCTGATAACACTTGATCGTACATTAACTCTGAGGATTGAGTGAAAGTCAGATGACAGCGAACACAATGTCCTAAATACTTCCGGCTTTTCTACTACTTGGTGTGAGTGCGGACGGTGATGGAAGCATATACATAACCAATACCCGACGTTGGAGGGCGCGACGGGAGTTGATCCGGGGTATGAGACTGTTTAAGCTCCACTTTAGTGACGGCTGGCTGTCCTGTCCAGTGTTAGTACCTATCTTTGGGCTGGCTATCACTTCATTTGTTCTCACATGATTTAAAAAAGGATTTTCCTCACCTTGCACGCAATTGACGACAACTTGCGCAATCTCGTAAAGGAATGGTGTTCTCCTTGGGTTTTTATCTAATAAAAATGTGGTCGGTATTTAAGGGATAATGTAGTAACTTTTCAATGTCGTCGATAGAACATTTACTATTTCTGCGAAGTCAATCGCCGTAAGTTATTTGTCCTTACAGTGGTGTGGTTAGTGTAGTGTGTAGTTTTATACAGATGCACCCATTCATGACTAATCTTCTATGGATACATTTTTTATGAAGCAACAACTGTGTACTTCGATCACAGCACTTCGAGAAAAAACCATTTGGGCCGACTTAACTGTATGGCGTTAATATTTGTGTGGAACTTCGTGCTATTTTTTTTTTGAAATTATCGATTAGGAACAGGTTAGACACTCAGTGCAAACAAGTCGTACACCTGAATCTAAACTGACTGTTTGTTTCTGACTGTTTCATCAAGCATTTTGTTGAATATTGTCTGCCATTTAGACAAGTACGTGCATGCTTTCTATGGATGACTACTTTGCTCCTTGGTCTTAGTGCCCGCTGCTCATTTTTAATTTCAAACGTGTTACCTCATCTGGGTTTCGCCTGGGAATGGAACTATATGCAACGAGTAATTTACTAACGACGATTCCTCAAACTCCCCCAAGTTTGATGATTATTCAAAGAAAACCATATGTTTTGTTGTTGAGTACTGCCTACGAAAGCAGCTGTGAATGCCCCGTCTAGACCAGACTATTAAACTCTCTTGTGCTCCTGATTGGACAAGACTTTTAGATAATTTGCAAAAATAAAAGAAGATTTTTCCTATGTTAGGAACTAAATTTACATGTAAAACACAAAACAGTTCATAGCACTTTATAACAAGCATGTAATCACATTTACGCAGTATTCTAACTGAATAGACAAATTGGTCTTCAGACTGACAATCACCCAGAAAAAGCTGAAAATCTTACACATCCCGTGTCCAGTTTCCCTGTGTGCAAATGACAATGACACTGAAACGTACGAGCTACTTGTAGCCGTTATGTTCGAGTGTATGTTAATCGAAACATTCAGTTTTACAAATCTTTTGGATCTCGAGCTCAATATGCTAATCTATGAGGAGATTCACTATAGCCTTCGAGTCAGGTTGGCAACGCAGTGTGTGTTTGTGTGTTGAACATACATCATCGAAAGTGTGTCGGTATTATCGGACAAAGGCATCAGGCGAGACCGACGCAGATAGTGCTACTTACGAATAGTGTAAGTAGCAGAAAAAAAATTTAATAGTGACTGTCAATACATTGTCCGTAAACTGTTTCCTATAGATTGCACGTTTTTGAACCTGACTATACCGATCGAGAATTCGCCAACCAGTTGTGTTACCCTCAATCAGATAACATACGCATTTCAGATGCATAGTTGTACTTGATACTATTTTTATCCAGATGTCATCACGATGGGCAGAGATAAACTAAAGTATTCTGAAATAAACTTGCCTGGTGTGCGCTAGGTGACATACACTTCCATAAACAGTCTGCTGGTCAGATTGGGAAATTCTGCGTTGAATATGCACATGCACACGCGATCGCCTGCCCTTCGAATAGGAACATCCTATTATCCTATTGACTGTGCTTCAGCAGATTCGTATATAAGACTTAGCAGTACCATTACCTTAAAACGTAACCAATCCCGGCTTTCAGCGTTGTATTAGCAAGCAGTGAGAGTGTGAATGAATGTCAGTAGATTGTGGCATCGTGCTAGTTCCCTTCTGGACCAGATCGTGCTTGTTCAGCTGTTAATTTAGAACTTGAAAATGATTCGTAACTTCAACAAACTGATAGTCCTCTCACGTTGGAGTGTTTCGTCCCGAGATTCTCCCAATTCAGCTTCCAAGTTCACCAACCACATTGACTGAAACGAGTCAATTACCTAATCGCTTATAGGTCGGTAGACTGAAACCTGTTTCCAGTCCTAGGTAGTTTTAGTATTACGGGTTAGTTAAGCTGAATTAGTGAAACAGTAATTTGAGTGACTGGCGCAGTTAATCGTTGTTTGCGGCATGATTCTACACTTGGCTGAACAGATGATAACCGCGAGACATTTTCGGTATTAGGGATAGCTAAAGGCCAATCAGCGGAGATCGTGATCCGTTTGGGTCGAATCTCACTCGACTACCGTTCAAATCAACGATAGCTGACTGTTGTCGTCACCTGTGTTCATTCGTTAAAACCACCTACCTCAAGATGAGGGGCCTGAAACGTGGAGTAAAACAGTTGCTCAGAACCTTGTGTCACTTCTTCTGTATAACCCATGTCTGATGTTGGAAAATAACATCATATTCTGGGGACGTTTTTGGGATTGTGTTGTCAGAATGACCCTATATATTCATCAGTAGTGTTTATCACTGCTGGAAAAGTTTGGAAAAACCAGCTTTGGTTTATCATAAGCACACTGACAAGGGTGCATGCGTTTCCAGTGGTCAGTTCATATTCAATCGTAGTTCAAGTTTTTATGACTGGCCCCCTTCAATATAACTTGGATCAAACGAATATTATTGTGTTTCGTCTTTGCCTTTTGACTAAAACACAACAGGTAAAATTTTGGTTTCCTCCTTGCAGTCTGTGGTAAGGATATACCTTAGTTTAAAGTTAACTTGGTTTAAGGCGCACCTTTCACGCTGACGTCAGTTAATTGATTGGTTTAAGCTATACTCATCCAGAACTAGTACGGTTTGGCATAATCTTCCAAGATACAATCGTACACTACCTAACTGGTTTTATTTGGTGTGGTTTGACGAAACAAGACACAGGTCAGAAAACTCTGATGAAAAATCTTTCCCATGCAAAATGATCATTAGGTTGCCTAGGTAACGAACTGCTGAATAAATTTAGTGAAATCGCGGTGCCTTCCAATGGATTATAAGCTATTGATGCACCACTATCTACTAGTATTCGTTTATAACGTTAGTAGTGAGCTAAACTCAATCTATGGTCTGGATTACTCCACTTGGTAATGGGTTTATCGGGATTAGTTGAATCTTGTAAAGTGTTCCGGTCCACTCCAGTTTGACAGATAGACTATGACACAGACACGTGAGCCTTCAGCCAGAATTCCCTTAATTTGGTGAATAGGCTGTTTCATAAATTGTACGCCAACTACTTTCTGCACTGTCAACCCGAGTCGTTAATATACCAATTCAAATGGAACTTATCAGTTCACTAGGTTGACTTTTAGCTTATTTGTTAATTCTATATCTTAGTTACTGCCAACACAGGAAACGATTGTGCTGAAACATTATATGATCAATATCTCCACTTTGATTTGCCCTACCAGAGTTAAGTAGAAACGTTTCATTGTCTCGTCAAGAATTTTACAATCTCAACTGTACATACCTTACTTAGCTCAGTGGCTACTTTGTTGATCGTGGGCAATATTTTTACTATTCTCTACTATCTAATTTAATACTGAACAAAAATGCGATTTTTCCATACTGCTCTTTGGTTTTACTGTCATGTACTGTAACAAAATAAATAAGCTATAGTGCCGTGGGAGACTTATCAGCTCACCCGCATTTACAGTGTAATTTACAAAGGACTCACCATTGATATTCCTTCTGATAGTTATTTCTCAATTCTGACAAATATCAGCATGTATTTTTCCCACAACTTCATAGACCGGGTAAATGAGGTCATAGTCATTTCTCATAACCATCAAAGAAACGGGGTTCAATTACCTCGTTGTCTTATCGTAAGTTATTTGAAGATATTTTTTCAATTCCTTATCTGAAGTACATGGAATATTATTTTTCAATACTTACTATGCCTAGACGTTTCATAAATTATGTGAAACGACTGAATCTACTGTTAACTGTTCACAGAAGCCCCTTATAAATTTTGTGTAGATTTACAGTCTTTGCACTGGCCATGCAGTCCACCTGGTCTTCTGCAGACCGTCGTGAACAGCATCGGAGATTCAGACTGAATTCGTCGTCACTCTGGAATTAACCGTAATTAGCATCTCATTATGCTGCCACATTTTATCAACACACTGGTGCATGGGATAAATTTACAAACCATTGTCATCTCTCATGTGCCCAGGTTTATACCATACCGCACAAGGCTCATACATTGTATGTTTATTTAGACCACTCGGTTGCTGTGTGTGGATGTGGCAAGCTTCAGTTACCAAAAACTTTGTCCACGTTCTACATTACAAAATCGAAATATTCACCGAAATATTATTTCATCTTATCCATAGTTTCTAAAATAATCCTGTCTCATCTGTGTAATCTGTTCTGTTGGGAATAGTCACACCTGATCCTTTGTCGTAAGGCAGAATGTTGTTATTTGGATTTCTTTGTAAATTTTTCGGGGCTCCTGAGTGTTTTTGTCCAGTGAATAACGTTGCCTGACAGACATTCAATGGTACCGATAAGTCAACTAAACCAATTTCGCTTTAAACCCACTAAGCGTCTCCATCGACACGGCCTTTACCTGTTTTTGGTAACTAAACTGATATTGAAAACTATTTTTTGTATGAAAAATGGTACGCGTTGACGGACCGAAAAAAGCTAGACTTGACAACAGTATTTCTTTTTTGCCTTATTCGGGCGGATATAAAAAAAAGCTCAGCTCAAATTCATCTACATTCCCTATCAAAAACAGCTACCTTATACGTTTTGGCGAAAAACATTTGCAGTCAGTCGACACGAAGCCAAACATTAAGGCTATATCATACAATGTAACATGCAAGCCGGCTGTTTTTTCTCTGATTGTCCGTTATACTTGTGGACCAACTGTGGGGCAACTTAGAGACACCGAGGGACAGCGTTCTTCCGAAGTAGGGGTTCCAACAACGGTCCTGTAAAAGGAAACAACAAGAAACAAGCATGCACCAAAAACCCAGTAAGCCACGCATACGACTTACACAAAGAAAAACTAAAACGGCGCCGATAACTCAGCAGCACGTCCTGTTACACAGTTCAAATTTAACCCGTGTGTGCCTGCTGGTTTCGACTGCACGTTACAACAAACCGGCATACTTCCGTTCAAATCTCACAAAATAAACACGGAAGTCAGCGATGAGCACCACAAATGAATCAGCCATGTCCGCTGAACTGCACTCAACAGCATGCGTTGTTCCAACTTCCACAATAGGTCCCGCGCAAAAAGTCACCCAGTCGAACTCTGTTTTTGAATTCACCTATATGCGCATAGTGCTGTACATAAGCCACACAGCATCCCTTCTGAATGCTAAGCACAGAAAATTGGCATGACAAAATTTACTTGTGTTCATTTTCCTTGCTGGTCAACTAATGTATGCTAGAAATGTGAATCATCTTCTAGTCTGACTATAACCAATCTGTCCACCCCACGTTTGAGCACCTAGTGAAAAAATTCACACTTGTTTCACACAGTCTTTAGAAGCGACTTGTCTGTCAGTTAGACAAACTCTGCTAGTTTGACCGTACGCACCCAGTCATTTATAGAGTCAGTTATCGTTCCGTTTGTGTAACTCAGCTGAACGGACGAAATGTTGCTGCAGCACAGATGTGGTATAAAAAGAATATCCTATTCATTCGTGTGTTTGGTACAAAAAACATTAACCGGTTTTAACTTGACTCCAGTCGACTTGTTATTGTTTAGGTGCTTCATTTGCCATGAGTGGAATCAATTAACGTAAGTTACATTATCACCAATCAGTTTGGCAGATGAGATCCAGTTGTGAAAAGTGAGGTCTTCGGCCAGATTCGAACCGGTGACAGAAACAACGTTCCTAAACGCGGCAAGCGTGGCTACGAAACCACGCCAGGAGCTCGGAAATTTCATATTTGGACCTAGTTATCCACCCGTCCCACTGTCTCATATGGAATTCATCAAATGATCCAGGGAATCGACTGCCCCGGCCGGACATCTCGAACAGTTCACACTGGAACCCACCAACGCCACTGTTGTGCATAGAAATTCTATTATTTATAAGTTGCATTATTTCATATTAAGAATCATAATCTGGTTAACCTATGCTTCATTCTTCGTAACATATTCGTTCTCAAGAAAGTAAACAAAGGTGTATTATTATAGAAATTATTTGTCACCTAATTTCACAGGAATAGTAAAACATGCCCCAAATGACCATTAACATCTCATGTAACTTCTATACAGCATTTGGAGGATGATAGTTCCAGTGATACAGTCCATTGTGTGTGCTAACTGGTAGCGAAACCCTTCATGACACAGACGGTTTCAACTGTCGTTGGGGGTTCAAACCTTGTAGGGATTGATTCAGTTATTGTGGTGTAGGTGCATAGAGGGACATTTCTGGGAGGTATAACCCAGTCGTCGTGCCTTAATAATCATGCGTTTTCAATATTTTAGCACAAGTCAGGCCAACATCACACGACTGTGTGAAATGCATCCAACCACAGTTCCCGACCTTTTACAAGTGCGTACTTCAGTCAATGATATTTTTGATACAGGCCTAGAATGCTGTTTAGTTTTGGTCAACTTTACCTCAAGTGTGCCCAATGTACGGGCATCCCACCCAAAATGCACCACCTCTTAAAAGTTGATATCCCGTCAGTGGACGAACTCCTGACAATATGTGTTTTATTCTACTGCCTGACTTAAGATGGTCAACATGACTGAGAATTTTTGTTACCTGATCATGAGGTACATGGTAAACGTCCTTGAAACATAATAGTGGTTAACCTTGTTAGGAAAAAAATGAAAAAGTAACCTAACTGTTCGGGGTTACCATGACTATTACAACATTTTGAATTTTTCTGTAACCTGGTTCGCTAATAATTACTTGAACGCTCTAATAAACATTGACTCCGACGTATGATTACTACGTATTCACATGACTATTGAGGTCAGCTCGTGTTGTTGTACCGCCGCACGTGAAAGGGACTGTTTTTTATGTTTGTACCAGGACATTTTTCTGAACTCACTTTCTGCCAAAAAGCACATGTAAGAGAATGCTGACTTACACCTACGCACATACATCCACCATATTGACCAGACGCTGGCACGGCTGATTTACGTTCCAATTTGCATTATCCACCGATTGTACGAATAGTTTTTGATCTGCACATATGCATACAAATCGTCGGTCAGTTTTGCTATCATTTCGGACGAAATGGTGATGTGTACATTTTGGTCTTAACGAAATCTGGTTCAAAAACCCTAGCTTACATTATCACTAACGCTTTGATTTTCTAATCGAATGAAAACTGTCCTTTTTCCTTGCTGTCCACATGTATTGTGCAGCCACATTCGACGTCAGATAAAAAGGCCTGGGTTTATCTCTTACAGCTTGTTGATAGGACATAGATAGTATGAAGATATTGTAACCTAAATCTAGGTGAACATTCTATCTGTCTTTTGCTATCACACTCGAGACACTTGTCATTCTCCAAACAATCTCATCGTTTGTCTGATTTGTTCATCGTAACCGTAGTCACTATAAGCAAGGTTTTGTTACGCTGTAAAACAACTATTCATCACAACCCCGCACACACTTTGACAAACGGATTTCAATCTTTTCCTATTCTTCTCTTGGGTGCTTCAGCCGTTTTCGATTCAACCATTACAGACGAACTGTAGGTTGAACACTCGAGAGCTGTTGTTTAGTAAATGACACAAGTTGAATGAACTCAGTTGCATCACTTGCTTCCAGAACCACTTCAAAATTTGGCAGTTTGTAGACACTTGTAGTGCAGCGCATACTAGAAACATTATCCGCGTCTGCACTGTTTCAGCGCGTGTGCACAAATACACACTTTAACCTGATCCTTCAACTAACACAACTCAAACAGAAGGTCAGGCAGCGTTAGGTTAACGACCTCCTGTCCAGTACAATTCGTGTGACCTTACAGCATATACCTTGCGTTGTTCAAACATCCAGCCTGTTCCACAAATAGGTAAGACAAATGTTACGTGGTCTGGCCCCATCATAGTTGATGGATCGAGCCAGCGCGTGCGTGACAATGTATGTACTTACTTACGACACTTCTACTGAATGTATTGTGCTACACTGTGTAACAGGATAATTGTAGCATGACCTAGTACACTGTCACTAATGGTTAATCTTCAGCCTCATGTTACCTGACTTCCTTATGGGTCATGGATATCTCCATTGTGTTCTGACTTATTTCTCTTCCCCTGACAATCGTTCTTCAAAAGTTACAAGAGGCCGCCTGACAGTTTGAAACGGCGAATATCTATCTTGCGTAGTTCTTATCCTCCATTTCAACAAATCATGAAAAAGATGTCTATTACATAAAATGTATTTTACGTCATAACTAACTTAATCAGTTAAACGGGCAAGAATGATTGTCTTTCAGGAACATCAACATAGACCTGACAATCCGATGAGAGAAAGAAGGCCTCTCGTTCATAAAAAAAACAGCATCCGATTTGCATTTACGTGGGATCCTCTCGAGTTTAGGGTGGTGGTTTGGCTTAGCCTTCAATTAGAGCGTTCCACTTCCGGGTTAGATGCTAAATTCACACAGCCCTTTCTAGTGATTCATTTCTTATCGTGTTTACAGTTCCATTATACTTTAAATGAAGTATGGCATGTTGAGCATAACAAATCGGATGTTGATACTTCCTAAAATGGTCTATGCGCTATAATGAATGACAGTGTTAAACCGTTTTATGCACGTATCATTCTTCATATAGATTGAGCATCACCCACAGTTGATCGCAGCTGTCACATTTCCATAGACTTTCTAGTCGGCCCATTTCGAAAAAGCTGCACCAAACTCGAATTTTGCTCTCATTAGAGCTCGTCAGTAGTGTATATCCTCGCCACTGTCGGGACTACAACCACGGACACGCTATTCGTGAGTCAACCGTGTTTACCACTGCGCCATTGACCTCACATTAGGCACGACCGAATTATCATATGTGAACTCTCAACCACTTTCGCTTGTGAGTAATGATCAGGTTGTCCGATCGCTTCGAGAGGAGACACAGTTGCTTTTTGTCTACCTCAATTGATGATCCCTCGGCTAGGACTTCCCTCCAAGTTGAAATCATAGAAATCATTGATTTGAGCGGTATCTGCCTACTACAGATTCTTTATGTTGACGCCTGTGGGATCAGAGAATGATGACTGTTTTAGTACAACGAACAAATTATAGTAATTACCATATATTAAACCCAGTCTACAATTATGTTATGTGGTATCCGGTTAAACTGGTTGGTTCTTTTTATATGGTGTATTGCCTACTACCTAAAAACCAGGTTTATTGTTACAAAGCCAGGTTAAGTGTGAGGCATTCTGAGATATTTACGACTCAAGAGCTCAGTTCCACCTTTGTCACGGTCTAAAGAGATAGGGGTATCATGCTGCAAGAGGGGTTGAAGTTTGCTTATCATAAACTCCACGATGATAACAATAGGCGACGTTTTTCTTCAACGATAACGCCAGGCTTGGGCACGTAGGTGTCAGAAATAAATCGTTTCCTACTGTCCACATTCTTTGTGTCTTGCTTCTTACTAACATACGAAATGGCATCCAAATGCTGTTTTCCGTTGGTGTCATCTAAAAAGATAATTTTTCCAAGGCTTTTGAAAGGAACATCGGGCATAGTCCGCGTTTTTACCTTCTCTTCAAAATTGGACTGACTTCGAACTTTCGTTAAGTACTACTGACAAGATCCAACAGAAAAGAAATTCGAGTCCCGTTCTTCTTTTCATAAGAAACTGGCTGAAAAGTCATTATGACGAACTGTTCACTTATCTGAACTTATGCCACAGCATTAGATCTATCACTGGGTTGGAAATGTGAAACTGTTCGTAATATCCAATCCCGTTCAACCAAACTGTATAGGTTAACAATAGAAAATCACTTACAAGTTAGATAACCACAGTGAAACCATGTAACTCTCTATTTAAATACAAGCTCATTCCTTACAACATAATCCAGTTTTCTCTTAAAAAGAGTGATGACCAACCGGAAAGCACAACCTAAAGAGTATGACCAAGGATTGAACTAACGCTTTAGTTAACCCATACCAAATACACATCAACGAAACGTTGTAAAAAGAGCTCCATAAGTAAATCGGACTATAGACCGAGCCCTTCAATAACTTAACATAAAAATGTGAGTCAGAGAGATTCAGCAAGTGTGTTTGCGAGTGTGCATATAGCTATATATGGAGTGGCGTGAAAAATTTTCAAGTCAACGATCCGATTATGGTGACGCATACTCGAGGTAATATTCGGATTATCTGAAATAGAATCACTGTTCGTTAACGACATTGCAAAAATCTCCATCAGTTGATTTAACCTTTGTAAAACAAGTATAAATAGAAACAAATAACAACACTTGACTTCGTAATTACAAAGTATATATGTTATCCGTAAAGTCTTGGTCTTGAAATCATCGTTGTCAAGGCCAACGCATAATTTTTACCTTGACCTAGGCTTAATAGATTGATGGCGTTTTGCCAACCTATATTCGCCATGGTGACGTTCTATGTAACGTCTCTTTATATCACTCAACTAATAGCTGGCTTCTTTAAGCTCTACAAACTTCAAATAACGACATGTTTTAGTCAGCTGATGTAATCTGTACTCTCATATCACTACAGGATCGTGTAACTTCAATCGCCTGCTCGTTCTCAGACTATTTTTGTTATTATATACCAGTCTAATAGCATCCAACTGTAGCCAAAAAAGAACGGCAGAAAACGTTACAGCATTTTCGCCCATAACTTCGGCACTCCGTCATATCCTTTGGCGTGTTTAGTGAGTGACACTTGGTGTGTGTGGAATTTGTCTTCAAAGTAAGATAGGGCAGGCAAATTCCAATATCAGTGCATGTGGTTTCTTATTTCATGGGCAGCTTAACGGCTAGCATAGACTTCTAGTCGTAATTCAGACGCTGAGCTGATATGCTTAAAACATGTCTAAGACATCCTAAAGGATGAAATAAAACAACTTTCAACAACCGGAGGCCACCCGTTTCCAACGTATACTATCGAAACCCATAACTGCTAAAGGAATTTGGCATTTGCATGGAGGCAATGTTGCCCATCAACAATACTCAAAAACATATAATCTATGAACAACAGGTTGAAGATACGAGGTTTTTCAACCGTAGAGAAGTACTTTGCGCTCAGTCCCGTTTTACGTTGAAGGCAGGTGTTTGCCGCAGTTGTGTAGAGCTAACTGGTGTTGGCAGATGGCAACGTAGCTCCAGTAAGGCCTTCGCTATGTGTGACAGGATCCCCAAGTTAGGTAAAATATGCGACTAAGACCAGACTTTCCTACCCAGTGAGTTCTAAAGGTCAAGTCTAAGGGGGAATATGTCTGTTGACAATATTTAACAGACAACTGTGATGTAGGTTTATACCATAATTTATTATACTGTATCCTAAAGACTACTAACTCAGAGTTGTACATTGTACTCCCCTCCAACGTGTGGACACTCATTCAATATTTCAACAGGACTATTCAGTCTGAACAGTGATGAACTTACCGTTGATTCTCTGCAGAAAATAAAGTTATTCCTATTCACACAATCTCATGCACTCAGCAGCCCAACGTTCTTGACACAATGCGTTCTTCTTATCTTTGTACTTATCTGAACAGTCAAAACACACATCAACGCCTAGATTTACAGAGGTGGGTGATTTAACTGGTTTATTATGTGATTCAAGAGTGTCCAGCTAGAGACGCGTGTTTAACATAGTTGAAGTAGACTAATCCGGAAAATTCAAACAGTTTGGCAGAATGTTTTAAATGTTCAGGGTAAATTAACTTCGTACATCTGAATGTGTTATATTCGATGTTTCCTTGGTTTGAAATTCTGACTCCATTTTTTTCTTCAATTTGCTCTCGAATTCTTCACTTCAGCTCTTCTCACTTGAGTAAAATATTCATAAAAATCGTGTATTAACGAAATAACGTTCGCAGTGCTCGATTTCTATTAGATTGCTGGTTCGCATAAATTTATGTGTGCGGATTGAAGAAACTCTCAGGGTTGCTGTAAACTCATAAGCCGTGACACATTTGGTTATTTGTTCATTTTGATTAAATATTTTGTTGGTCACTAAATCATTTCTAGATCCGTGTCATTATCCTTAGGAATAGGATTCGAAGCCTTGGCGTCATGATTGTTCCCGTAAACACTGAAATCAAAGTGCCTTACCATGTCCATCAAGTGGTGTGTATTCAACTCGTTTTCCGTCATGATTATGGGTCCAGTTGGTAATTAGTACATTCTCGTCTACCTGATCTGACACCATTTCCGATCAAAACAGGTTCTTTCAGAATGTTTTCAGAGTTGATAATTTTATGTCACAATCTTTCAATCCTCTACACTTCAAACATTTTAAAATTTCAAACCTGTTAAGTGCATCATTAAATCCAGTTATTTTGATTTTAAATGAAGTGTATGTTTACTGTAATGTGATACAAGTGGTACATATGCATTCTTTTCAGCCGGGTAGTGTTGGATGGTAGAAATATTGCAGTTTTCAAATCAACTTGACTTTCTACATCCTATAGAATCAGTAAACGCACTTTACAGATTGAACTCTTTCTTATCCTATACACCTCAGTGGTGGAAGCAAAGTGAATGAAGACCTGGAAATGGAAACATTTGCTGTTGTCAATGACTTCCTATTAGTACATCAACAAACTATTGGAGATGGTAATACAGGGATACTGATCATAGGTCCACGGCATTATCAGAAAGAAGTAGTGTTATTAAATCTTCAGAAAACTTAAGCCCTTTGACCGATATTGTGTAGCCCACCTTCTTCTTCTTTGGGAATACACCCGTTTCATTTGCACTGGTAGAGTATACATGATCGCCCTTTATCTAACTCAACAAATTTCCGTGAAAGTTCCTCAATAGCGATTCTGGCAGCTAATCTATATATACTAATTTCTCTTTGAGTTTTATTTTGTCTAAGGTGTATCACTTCCTGAAATTTTCGTAATAACGTTTACGCTCCTAAGATCAGCTCATAGAACTTGTGGCTTACAATCTAGTCGAACTTCTTTAGTGAGTTGAAACTGACAGTAGCCTAACGGTTTTGTGGTATTACCTTCTACAGACTTTTCTTTTTGGTTATTTTCATCAGTCGGAATCATCAGTGCTTTTTTCATGGTTATCATGGCTTTATTTCTTAAGTTCGGTGCATGGTTTAACCTTGTATCAGTATCAACGACAACATTGACTAGTACGTCTTTCTCATTTTTCCTAATTGCCAGAATTGTTGCTTCGTTTCACCTAAGGCTTGTGGCAACAACCACCACATCTTCAGTACCAGACCAACTTCATGTTTGATTGTTTGTTTCAAAAGAAATCAATACGTTACAGACTGTACCTGCACTATGCGGACAAATCTTATTAAAATGTAACTTAAACCTCTCGTTACTTAAAAGTTGTGTCAAACCGAAAGTATACCCTGTAAGCTGGGAAGTGACTGGGATATTTTGACTATGCTACGCAATATCATGTATTTCTACACTGTTTCATACATAGATAAATATGTTCTTGAATCAACTTTGTATAGGAAGATATACGATTGTGTAAATTTCCAGCAGAATACTGATTCATAATAAGACGCAGAAATTTGAGGAATTTGATAATACAAAACGAACGAAGTTCGTTCACACACAATGGCAAGAAGTAGTACATCACACATGTACTACTTGCCAGCAGCAAAATCGCTATAAATATCGTGCTCTGCTTTCCCTGCAACGATGGTCAGCCCGGTCTTTTGAAGACCCGTCAGGTTGACTTCAAGACAACCAAGTCTTACATGGTACACGTCCTCAAACGGACAGTTCACCTTGGCTAATCTCATTCTTTTTGCAATGCACAGGTGGAAGGGGTTCGACACCGTCAGCAATCGTGTAGTGAGACAAAACTGCTCCCACTAAATCACTGTTCTTACATGCATCACATATTATGCAGTGATTAATATAAGTCCCAGGCAAACTGTAATTTGATGTTCAGGTTGCATTAATCAAGAAATATAGGTGCTTGAAACAGTGGTTGCAAAATAGTTTCCGATGCACTCTTTCAAACATCGTTCAGACCGAGGTTACTTATCGGACACGAAAATGAACACAAGCAGTCGATGAATGTCGGGTTCGGAGTGGTCAGTGTGACGTATGGTGTAGTAGAAGTGTGTCAACATACGGTCGTGCAAATTTGCAAGTTTGGACAAGTCGAGTCAAGCCAGATCAATTCACAGGTTAATTCTTCTGACGCACGTAGTTTCGTTAGTCTTACGTGGACGACAATGATTTACTGTACGGCGTTCTGACAAACTTCTCCGCATGGACTCTGACCGAATAAAAACGACAAAGTCAGTTATTTGGACGTGAGAATATATCCGAAGATGTTTCGTAAAATCCTAGTAATGTAAAAGTCAATGAGTGTTCACTGTTGATGCAGGGCGATAAATGGAGTTAAACAAACATGTAATAATGAAACATATCTGAATACGAAGAACGAAGAATAGCGGGAAGAACAGGGTTTGCACAATTATCACAAACGCTGAGATGTTTTGAGCAAATTTACTGACATAGTGCAGAGTTGAATACTGTCATCTGTAACAGAAAACAGCTTGGAGCTCGATATCATCTGTAATCCTTAACATGAAAGCCTGCATAAACGAAGAGAGAACAGAATAAAAATATACAAGCGTTCGCAAAACTGCACAACTAACCAATCAGAAGTTGATGGTGATTTCTTCCGTCTCATATAAAGCGTCAACTGTCCAAAATAGTAATTATGTAAATAATGATTTTGCTAAGTGAACCAGAGATGAATAGAATATCGCAGTACATACAACAACCGTAATGAAACCACCGGTCTTTTGCTTATGTAAAGAATGGGAACACTCGCAATGAAATAAGTCAGTTAGTAGACATTAAGCAGACTGCTGCTTGTCCAGAGTAACCAGAAAATCTAAGTACCTAATTTGCACCCTGTGTATCCAGTCGAATGATATATGTCTATTTTAGCAAACCACTACCCACAGGTCAGAACGTCAAACGTTTCTAACCTTTATTAAGTGTCCCATGTGTGCTTAGGTCCCTTTTACGAATACCATGTGACTCCTATCCTCTGATTCTCTGAGCTTCCTTTGTTAATTCCTACTCCGTAAGATTATCAGTACCCACTGTTCACGTATTTCCGGAGTACACCTTGGCATTGATTTGGTGGACGTCATTAACCTCCCTGTTTAATGGTAATTTCATTATTGATTTCCTTAAAAATTGTGACAAATTCAATGTATTCAGCTGGATGAGGGGTCATTGGAAAAAGAGCTTGTTTGCTACAGTCATTCGTTCATTCGTGTCTATTCTATCACTCAAACTCCGTCTTCTGGTATATTGCTTCTAAGTTTAGTTCGCTGATCTCTTAGCTAACTCGCACTATGTTGTCGTCCCTGGAAAATGTGAGAAACCAGGTGATGATCGTGGTTATGTTTAGTACCCAATTATTGAGTGCAACTCTCTTTCGGGTATTATGAACTGCCGTTATTTGGACCCAGATAACATTCGACCGACAGAACACTGTCATAATCATTGCTTCTTCTGGGTTCAGTTCCAAGTTAGCAGTGACAATGTGAGGATAAAGATTATGGTTTGGTGTAGGCCATTCACAAAGTTATATCACTAGTAGACATCAAAAATTGGTCAACTGTAATCTTTCCGTTTCTGCTTGCCTCGTAAAATGGCTTACAGCTCACAGTGCGTATGTTTCCCATTAATCCCTAAGCTCAAATGTTCAAACTTACAAACGAAAGTTCTGTTACCTTCTATAGGTTCCCTGTTGTTAGAGGTCACGCGCAAATAGCGCTGCTTATAGGTTCCAACGGTCATCCGAGGGGTCTCGGTTTGGCTTACTGCGAAGAATAAAATTGTCGCTGAATATGCCGTAGACTGAATTCTCTAGTCACATATAGGTTAGACCAAAACCCACCGAAATGTACGAAGACCAGCCACGAAAAGCTTTGTGTAATTTAACTGTCTACATTTAGGTCACTGCATGCGCACGCTGCGTTCAGTCCGACAAGATTGCTGTTTTGCCTCTTCATAGGCCAGCTAGACACATTTCGACCCCCAAACCTGTTCCTTGTATTATTCTGGGAATATTCATTTCTTCACTAGAGGTACCTCATGCAGCATTTTCATATTCTCAAGATGATTCCTTGAATTAGAATGTTTCTCTCTGTGAGCTTCATCTTGAATGAACACTCCACTAAAGTGTTACCTGATTATTCTGTCAAAAACTCAACGGTCCACGAACCATCTGTTTTGGAACAATCTCGACTTATATGTCCATTGTCAGTGGGTACTGCTATTCAGAAATGATCCATTCTTCCAACATACAATCAATGCGCTGCCGACAGGTAAGAAAGAATATTTAAACCACCTCACTGCGTGGAGCGCTGGTGTCGAGCGGATAAGAGCTTCTACTACTAGTAAAGATGTCGCACATTCAATAACACAATCGTTCAAATTCGGCAAGAAAAAACAAACCAGGAGATTTAGCCGAGCTCGAAACCTTTCATAATTTGGTTTCTTCTAAACTAATAACAGCCGAATGAATTAACAGTAATGCAGTCTTCATGCTGAACAGTTGCACTGGCGGAATCCAGTGTAAACTGTTCGACAAACACTGCCCTGAATCATATGGTGGATTCCGTATGGAATAGTGAGACGAATGGGTGAGTGAGACAAACTGTAAAATTTCTGAGCTCCCGATGTGGCATCTTAGTTCAGCTGATAGCGCACTTGCCACGTTTGGGAAAGTTGATTCTAACGCTCGTTCAAATCTAACGGGACCCAGATTTTTCGCAGTTGATCATCTTCCAGAATGACTACTTCTGCCGAAAACAAACACGAAATATGTTACATTTAGCTTAGACTTGATTACATCCCACTGGCTCATTGTATTAGGTTCACCTAATTTCGAATGAACGTTTACAACATTCACTGAAAGCGGGCGGTGAAACGTTGTTCCGATGTGCAAATTCTCGCGAGCACGTGCACTTAGAAACTCAAGAAGAAGAGGTTTGTTTTCCTTTGCACGATTTCTGAATGACCATTCTGAACCTGGAACCCAGTTGCTATCGGGTAATGCGATGTACCATATACATCCAGAGGTTATTAGACTGAGTGTCTGGTATGCGTGTCTAAACACAGCACACGCAGACAAAGGCACTAACATGAACTCGATTCACGTTCAGTTATCAATCATACTCTCTCAATTGATTGGCCTGTAAAGATTCGTCTTGTTTTGTTTGGCGCGAGTGATACTCGTGTTTAGCGTGTTACATGACACTCGTTCAATCCATATGTTCAGCGGTTGTGAAATGCGGATTATCAAGCCAATGATGACATCTATGTGAATAACTAATTTAAACAAGTCTACTCAAGTCTAACCAAAAAATCATTTAATTTGGCCAAAAGATTGATTTCCGGCTATCGAAGCCATTACACAATCAGTAATTAAAAAAGATGAAGTTACAAGTTACAAAGGTATAATACATTAAATTCAAAGTAACAACTGGTTCAAAATGTTTTTCACCCAGTCGTCCAATGAACTGTAGAGAAGTGGGGTTCATGATTCATGACAGTGTGGAAGGGAAGAGAAGAAATGTAAGCTCGTGCGACTTTCTATAAGGCCGGAGAAGTAGTTAGATAGTACAGGGAAGAGAGAATGGAAGTTAACCTACAGAAATTTATCAGCAAACTGTTACATGCCCTTAAATGAAATTCAAAGATAATATTGGCAAAATGTGTGCGTCTACTGTACAGAATCATACCATTAATCTTATGACTCCAATTTGCGACCCTTCACTATATGAATGGGGAGTGTACAAGAATGCAATCTGATTCATTGGAAGCAGGTGGATCCCAATTTCTCATGGAGAGCAACAAATATATTTTCAAACCATCCACATATTAACTAAGGTTTTTAGCTTCCGTGAGAACATTGTTGATAAACAGGAACCACTGTATGTAGTGACACAAAGTAATTCACAACTGCTTGAATGATGGTCTTCTGAAAATGAGGCACAATCTCTGTGATTGGCTGAAGAAAACTCTTATTCACGGGCGAAAGCGAAACCTGGGCACTGAAGGTTATTCAACAACACAGTTACAGTCCTACAACTAATCGTTCAGATCAGGTAAATTTTGTTACAATTGTACCCAATAAAAATGTTACAAAGGATCACACTTTAATCAATGTTTGGTGAACCGGTGATCTGGGAATATGGGCACCTTCACTTTGGAAAGTTAGCCTACAAACCGACGCATAAACCCTGAGATACAAAAGTCAGCCTTTAACCTGACTTACTGTTTCAGCTTGTACTACCTATACACCTGTGGTTCTTATCCATACATCCACTGGACCCCTCTGCAGTCAGGGACACCATATAGGAAACAACCTCATAACCTTATGGTAGTTATCATCATTGCTCTTAACGTAACACTGGGTTGAACAAGTAGTGTGTAGAGGCAACCATCATCGTCTAAATAAAAACAGAACTCCTGATTGACATTGTCAAAGCTCTATACTTTTCTATGCGTTTATTTATCCATAATGCATTGAACAGCTTGTCATTCTTGTTCTGTTCGCTTCTGAACAGTGTGAACACCCAGCGAAATTAAATCAAAGACTGGACATCAGTCGTGATCTGTTTTGATGGAAATCAAAAACACGTTCACATAGAACATCCAGTATATCAAATTTTGGTTACTCATGATCTGCTTGGTATGATTGGGAAACGTATCTTTTATTTTGCGTTAGTAGCGTTATTCTTTCATCCAATTATGCCATCGGATTTCCTAGCCGTTCTGATTGGCTGTACAGGCCTGCTCGACGAATTCGATTGCACCAGTCAATGCACACAGCTGTTCGCTCGTGCCCTCGTTGACTTATTGACAAATTTACCTGATTTTCCTGACTGACCTGACTTTGTGTTCACTGGTGTCAATTACAGTTTACAGATGCCATTACAGATACCCTGGGTGGAAACTGTCATTCATGTAGTCAACATTCCTTCTTCGACGTTACAAAAAAATTTTGTACCCACACCCCACTCAACACGGTCCCACCGAGTTTGACATGCTAGAAATAAACAAAAAACAATAAACTGGCAAATAGAAAATAAAATGACTAGTCACTTTTCCCCCTCTTGGAGCTGACTGGAATAGTCGGCGTGTACAGGTTCTAACAGAAGTGCCTCAGGGATAACATCTGCGTTCTCGAAATATAATGCGACGGTTGCGCAAGAGCGGAAAGTTCGCTCTTTATGGAGCATATTCGTACTTATTACGATCTGCAATGTTCGCCAATCAAGCGAAATCACGGTGAATCTGTAAGCAAGTGGAAAATCCCTAAATTAAATTATCACTGTTGTTCAGTAAAAGCTATCCGAACGAATGATAACTAGAGGCAAATAAATTAAAATCTGTGAGCAAGGCTTTGGACGAGTTAGTTTCCAATACTCAGCTCACACAGATAATTAAAGCATATATACACTCACCGTTAGAACAGATGATCAAAGTGAGTTGGTATCTGCAACGCTGCTAACACTTGATCTGAACTAGGTGTGGCTCTTGATCTCGGTTAGACTTATCATTGCATACGCGTGTTCACATTTGAATATTGATTGTCTGGACGACGTTTGCTGATTGTCACACATTTTTCAATTATCCCAAGTTCAAGTAAACCCCACATATCTGTTCTCTCTACATATATAACCGAGTTGCGTATCCGAGGTACCGTGCACTTTCGAACAAAAAGTTAACGACACAATTAATGTGAATCTGTCCTGACGAGAGTGCTTTTCATGCTGTAGGGCGAAACAAACTTCCTTCCTGGGTTTTAACTTGACATATCCGGCTTACACCGATGTTTACTCGTAATTCAATCGTATAAGGAAGGACTAGGCGTTGACGGTGAAGTAAAACAATGAAGGTTAAACCATCTATGTTAATGGCTCAGTTTTTCGGTAACGAGTTGTCTCCACCCTGCAGACAACGAACAAAGCTATAAAGTCAAATAAGATGTTGTCAGCTTCTAGTGGCTTTCTTTATTTCCAATTCATTAATTCCGAGACAACTCATGAAAATAACGACAAAAGTTATGTCACTGACACCGACAAATGGCCAAAACTCCTAACACCTCCAGCCTCTGACTATATGAGTGGCGAGGACTCCAGCCTCAGAGACTAACCGGACCTACAGTGATAACGCTTAGGTTACGTAGTTCGTTCCTCTAGACCCAATAGTTCATTGTTCACTAGATGTCGTCTATCAGTCAGTTGCAAAGTTGACGAACATTATTTGCTATTTGAAAGGCTTAGATGGTGATCGTAATACAGTCTGATTATCTAAACCTGTGAGCACGCAAAGATTGATTGCATGAACTCTCGTAACAAGTATTATCAAAAATATCCCCTTCTTAACCGCATCATCTGATGCGTACACTCAAAAGCACATATCTATGGTCATATATCTGCTGGTCAGACTTTCTACTCCGAGCAGCCAATTTTCTCAACCATACACTAATACAACTCCCGCGGCCGCCTTATATAATAAACTAGAGATGGCTGAGGTTAATGAATAATATTTAGGCCTTAGAGATAAGGATTCTATTTCATTTTCTGTCCCTCCATCACTAATGGTACAATAATCTAATTTTACAAGCCCGTCAGTAACCTCCACTATCTCACTATCACTATACGTGAAAACCACGAGCATGCAGAAGTACTGTGGTCTTTGGGACGAAAATCCCACGTCATCGTACTTGGAAAGGTGTTAGATGGTACCTAATATTGTCTCTTTTGCTTGACCGTAGCCGTAGACATCGTCCTCGACATTAATCAGTTTTTCATCAAATAGATCTATGTTAACTCTAGGATATCTGCACCAAATTTGGTACGAATGAAGTCAAACGGTTTGGACGCTGTGTTTAACATGTTAGTGATAAGTGGATTGAGAATAACACAACGTTACGAGCAAGTTGTAATACTCTACGTCTCAACCACTTCGAGTGAGCTTCCTCAGGAGTGTTGTAATCGAATCACATTAACAAATGTGATTTCGATTACAACACTCCTTAGGAAGGTCAGCCGAGGTGGCTGAAACGTAGAGTATTACAACTTGCTCGTAACGTTGTGTTATTCTCAATCCATTTATCAGATCTATGTTAACAGTTTGTTAGTTTATTAAACAGTCCTTCGTTACTTCGGTTGTGAACTTATGGTCAAAAGCGGCGAAAGTGGTCATTTTGTATATTCGTCAAACTCAACGTTCAGCCTACTCAAAGGTCATTGTTGACCATAGTGTGAAATGTAGTATGGAACCAAAGCACTAAACGTGTACTCACATGTCTGTTCCGTACAATCCTGCCTCTAAGTGAATCTAAAAGTGTAGATTGATGTCCGCAATCGTTTGCACCTTTATTGTATAGTAAGACGAATTCCGAACATATCAGTTAGGACACGAAGAGTGGTAAGTGCAGACATTTTGTATTGATTCGTCAATATCAAGTTTACTATAACATTGATCATATTACATTATTCTTATGCATGATTCTTGCGGTCTCCTGAGGGGTCACAACCAAACGACTGAAATTGGCCTTGTGTGTTCAGAAACAGCTGTTCGTAAACTTGATCCTACCCTGGACTTAGTGATCTTTCTTAACTTGCCGACTGACTACCTGTCCTATTCTCTAACCATTCGATGTAAAAACTGATTCATTTTATTGTATATTTGGTACTGGCAAGTTAGTACGAAGTACCACCTTTCCTGTCCCATCTGTTTTGTCTAAACTCCTAAAGGGAATGAACTGTTCTAAAAACGGATTTATTGTCCAGTGGCATGCAGGACGCCGATCCAAAATTTAGGGAAGTTTAAAAAATTGATCAATATATCCTCGTACATGATGGGACCTTGTCTGTCCTTCCCAGATATATGCTTTCGGAGCGGTGTTGAGTCACCCAAGTAAAGTGGATGTCAGAGCTCTTGTTAGGAGTGAGTGAAGTCAGCTCTTTTGTTGTTTTTACAACAGCTCCCGATTTCTTTCCTCAGAATAGAAACTATTCCCGAGCGAATTTAGAAAATGAGGACTTTATTATTCGTTGACATTACCACTGCGTAGTTATCCTGTTTAGAAGGTAACAATAATCCTCTTAAATTCAGACAGCCACAATGTAATGGTAAACCTCAGGTTTGGAAGATAATTTTGAATCCATTTATCACTTCTGGTAGTTACAAAGCAGAAGCAGAAGTCCGGCCAAACTGGCTAGTAATGTGCTCCATCTAGATGGTCAACCTTCTGAACTCCTTAGGAATGGGAACAGACGTGTTTCAATGAACATCATGAATCGATCATCCAGATTTCCTACTATATTCAAACAAAGTGTCATAGCCAACTCTTAGGGAGCTTGTGATGAAGAAACAGATACATTGGTTTTGGTAAGCTCTCAACTAAAACTAGTGATGAGGATGATCAGTCTTTATCAGTTGTGACAATCAGCTGTCAAGTGGAAAGCATGATTACGTCATAATTAGATAGGTAAGCTGTAGGTGCGTTGGTAACAGGGAAACACCGTAGTTTCGGATATCCAATAGAACTGAAAACCCAAAAATAACCATTGACACAGAAGGCTGTTTTGTCGTCCTCAAAACTGAAGTTCTTTACTTCCATCCAATTTTTACTCAGCCATCTTCACTAAAGTGCAGCCAGCCGAAAACGCAGGACAAGCACTTTTCGTGCCCAGTGTTCGCTGACTGAGTTTGGTCAGCTGTTCCTATCTGTTGTTTTGTCCTATCATATATTGTTTACCAGTATGAAGTGACGATAATATGGCCTTTAAAAAGTCATTACCATTCAGTTTTTGTCCAATCTTTTTATCGTTTATGTTCCATGTGGGCGTGATGTCTTTCATGCTTTTATCCCGCCGTGCGCGATAGAGGAGCTTACAGCAAGTTAGCTAGACTGGTTCGTTTCACCCACAACGATCAACCAAACGATTCAAGTGATCTTGCCAGTTTTAGAATGGTGTCGCACAAATGTGATCAATTAATGCATTATTCATGTTTTCAAGCAAGTGATTATATTGTAGGATGAAGCATTTTTGGGTTAACAATTACACAACAATTTTAAACCAACCAACCGCCTTCCGACATAAACAACCCGCGATTTTGTGTCGGGTGCTTATTGAGAAAGCCGCTAAAACCTCTTTGTGATAATTGTATATCAACCCTCTTGCATCGAATGAAGGCACAACTGTTACAGCATCCAGACTGATGAATACGAGATGGAAAATTGAGTTTACTGAACCTCGCATAATATTATCATTGTTGTTACGCTGTTGGTATCCACTAATGTACGTTAAGTTGCCCTGCTGACATCCGTATCAACAGAGTTTTCGATAAAGCCAATTTCTGCTAACAAGTCAATAACTCAGTCGGTTGCAGTGTGAAGCTAAATGGCCGTAGTACAACATGGATATAGTGAGTGTGATTTCGAACTCAATAGATTGTCCAGCGTAAATAGAATTGGACAGATATAAAGTGGTTTAGCTATGTAACCGCCCAAGTAGACCTGATTTGTTAAATTCATTTTATCCGCCTCTTGAATTGAAAGCAAGCTAACTACTTCAAATGCAGAATATACTCCTGGACAATATCACGAACGGGATTGTACGTAACGCTTGTTTGCATGGAATGGCTTGTGGCATACTTCCTTAATTGCGTTGTGCGGCTAACGGTGTAGCACGGGGTTCCATTGTAGGTCGGTTATTATTTACGCTGTTCTTTCACATCTTATAATTTATTAGATAATATTATACGCTGACGAGGGGAAAATGCGGTGAATGATGGACACCTATACCGGAAGGCAGAAACCTAAAAGTGCTAGTGGTATTTTGTCTCCGTGAGCCAACCTGTATCCGCTTAACTCCTACAAGGTCACAGTAATAATTATCGGTCACTGCTATCACGCTGAATACATTTTAAGAGTGAGGCCCAGAAAAGGCTGCTTCAGAAAATGTTAATGTACCGTTTGAGTAAATCCAGATGAGAGTGAACGTTAACTTGACCCTTGGGATTACAATCACGTTGTGTCACCTTTCATTTAAAGGGCTTCCATGTTGATGTTCAACTCACTGGTAGGTCTTCACCTTAAAACTGATAACCATATTTGTTGGACATTCTTTATGAACGACAATCATCTGGCTAAAAAAATACACCGTAGGGATGCACAGCGCGTTTTGCCTTTTTTGTGCACTTTCTTTTAATTTCAAATTGAACATCACTCACAATTGATCACAGCTGTCGCATTCCCCTAGACTTAGCAGTCGGCCCCTTTCGAACAGAAGCACTAGACTCGAGTTTCGCTCTCATTAGAGCTCGTCAGTAGTGCATATCATCGCCACTGCCGGGACTTGAACCACGGCCACGCTGTTCATGAGGCAACCGTGATTACCACTGCGCCATTTATCTCACATTAGCAAGCACGACGGAATTATCATATATGAACGCTCAACCACTTTCGCTAGTGATTAATGATCGGGTTGCCCGATCGTCTCGAAATGGAGACACAGTTACGGTCTCTCAACTCCAATCGATAACCCCGCGATTAGGACTTCCTAGACAGGTCGAACTCTCCGATCTCATTAAACCTGCTAGGCAATATTTTAGATTACTGATGAGTAATCGGGGATTTGGTTAATTTCTTTTACATAGAACGACTGCCTAAAGTGATCAGTTATCCGTGTATTACTGATACGTCAGAAAAGGACTCATTTTGACCTCCACAGCGCTACAACAACCGCGTCGTGCACTGAAGCACACTTTTAAACTTAGTTTGCACCTTCGTCTGCCGGTCCACTCGATGAAGCAGCAGCACTAGACTATTAGCTTGCAACGCAGGCAATATTCCTTCATTATTTGGACAGATCCTATCCGGGACATATTGATTGAACGAGTCGTGAAAACACCATCTCTAGATGATCTTAATCAATGATCCGATGCACACATTCAGCCCTGTCGTCGGAGGAAGTCTGAAGTGATGTAAGACCTCTAAGGTCAATCTATCAAATCACCATTAGTTGAAGTGCATTTGTTTCATGTTTGGTCGTCATGTTCTGGTCACACCCCTCTTCTCAAGTCCTAACCACTTCAGTTTTACTTACTTTCCTGGCATGTTGATGTTTATCATTTTTGAACGTGAAATTTGATTCATCTGCTTACATCTTATTCACATTTCTTTAACCGTCGACTCAATAGGCCCAGAGGGAGTAAGGTACATGACGAATAGGCAGGATCCCGATATGGTCCAAGGAGTGTTGATCACATTTCTACCTTGCAATGGATCTCGCACGATCGGCAATCTTATAAGTAGCCGACGGTCCTGCACTTTTTGGGCCTGAAAGCCGCTTTTGATTCAGTTGCTCGTACCGTTCTCTGGAACCTACCTCTTCGCAAAGGAGTACAGGGGAAACGATCACCCTGCCAGCAGGGTGAGAGTTTATGGGCAACCATTTTGGACGTTCATCACTTCTAGTGGTGTTCGTCAAGGGTGTACGATCTTCTCCTTCCTATTCAACCTTCTCATGTACGACATAATGGTAGGTGATCTTGAGGGAACGAGTGACATTGGTGTTGACCTTCTTCCTGGAGCTAAGTTGACCGGCAGAGTCTGCCGATAACATTATCTTACTTAGCTCCACAGCCGAAGACATGCAGACTATGATAGACAAGGGGAGTGATCAGGCTTGTTTTTATGAAATGTGATTCGCATCGTCAAACTGTAAAGTGCTGCTTTTAGACTGGGGCATTCCCACCCCTACTTGCTTCATTACTGGTAATCCGCTTGAGACTGTGAACAGATTCACGTACTTGGGTAGCACCAACTCGTCAGCCTGTAATATTGCTGATGAGATATCAACGAGGATAGCAAAGGCACGAGTTGCCTTTTCCAAACTGCGTCATCTGTGGTGTCGAAAAGAGGTCCGGTTATCACTGGAAGGAAGGGTACACAATGCCTGTGTGCGCTCCATTTTGCCACATGGTTCGGAAACGTGGCCTGTTCACAAAGA
Organism: Paragonimus heterotremus; assembly: GCA_013368495.1. Classification (NCBI taxonomy): domain Eukaryota; kingdom Metazoa; phylum Platyhelminthes; class Trematoda; order Plagiorchiida; family Troglotrematidae; genus Paragonimus; species Paragonimus heterotremus. Next base: position 130,866 of record LUCH01000020.1, on the reverse strand, counting down.
AGATATCAACAGACTTGCTGTGTCTGACGATTGCTGTCTTCGCCAATTGGCCCATATTAAATGGACTGGTTACGTGAGCAATGTGGCCGTTCACCGGGACGTATTCCGGAACGCTCGCGATGTGCGATCAATTGGTTAACTAATCACGTTGGACATTTTGTTATGGTTGGGTCACGTACTCCGTATGTCATCTGATCGTTTACCGTACCGGGCATTGTATACTGAGACCACCGACGGTTGGGTAAAACGGCGTGGTGATCAACCAACAACGTGGTCACGAAATATGAAGATCCTGACTGCTCTGTTGAGCAAAGTGGGTAGGTGTCGCCTGTCTGGATGAGGTCCTCGTGATCACCCAAACCGCTGGTTAGAGATGCTATCCGAGGAGGTGAGGTGTCGCAATCAATGGCGTACCTGTATCCATACCATTTCTAGTTCTTCCGCTTAGTCTTCTTTTATTAATTCTCAACCTTCTTATTAACGTTTTCTTCTAAGATATTCCACGTCATTGGTTGGATGGGAGGCGGTCCAAGCCACAGTATCCTGTGGTCAGCTTCGTGGTTGTCATGATGGTAATGCTGATAATGATGATGATGATGATGACGGTGGGAATGACACTGGGGAATGGAATCTCTACCGGGACAGTGACGATTACTCGAATTGATTGAGTTGCGCTGTAAGTACTCAAAATTCCTCCCGACGGGTCGTTCGTGTCCTCATATTGGTACGACGACTGCCTGAAAACGTTCAATACAGTCTTTGTTAATTTCAGCTTTTGGTGGATCTTCTTTCGAACAACTACATCTAATTCTGTAGAACAGTGGTTCAACCTATCCGTCGTTGTAGAATGGTCGAATGAGACGAATGCATAATCATGTGCTGAACTGAACAAACTTAGCTAGCTGAATCGGTTTCACATACCCTCATGAATTTATAGTTCATTACCTCCTTAACTCTGAGAAGCTACAATATATGGTTGCGACAGAGTAAATAAATGAATCCTAAGTGTTAATAACGCCGCATCTTTGTTCTTCCAACACTCAGGGAACTCTTGTGGTAGATCAGAAGGAATGTTTAACCTATGAGGTCGGTGAAACTGTCAGAATTACTTGAAAACATATTGAGATATCAGCTGCAGAGTGACATTGAGTGAATACGAACGGTCTTATCTTCCATCACGAACCATAGTTCCTAATTTTAGTGCAGCGCAGTCGTTCATTCTCCCAGTGACTATTGATCATGCATTGCACTTTTATTGGTCAACTCGCGGCAATCAATTCTATGCTCTCGAACCCAACTAACTTCTGTGGATTTGGTCGTTGAATTTTTGGTTTTCATTCTTTCCACAAGCTACTGGCTGATAAGCGTGCATGAGCTGAGCTCATGTCTTAATATGTTTCCCTATACAATGAAACTCAATGGTTTATGTGTGTATGAGACATAGTGAAATTGTTTTGAGTTATTTCTGATGCGAACTGTTTTATCGTTTAAAGTAAGCAAGTATTCTTCTTTTCTACGAAGAACGCAGTCCACTACTCATAATCCTTATGAAATAATTTATCCCAATCTCTTTGGAAACGGTTAATAACGGACGCATTCATTATAAAATGCGTATCGCCATATTCGCTTACAATACCAACGTGAACGCTTACAGTCCGGTCGATATTTGTTGTTGAATTTTGACCATCGGTGCATATCAAACATCTGATTGTAAACCGTAGAACACATTGTAAACAATCACGTTTTGGCCAGTTGGATGTTTACACATCTTGAAATGAACGACGTCCGCACGTGACTGACTTATATTTGCATACAATGTTGACTAACTTGAACAGCCTTGGTTAGGTCAATATTCACTTCAACACACACTTCCCACGCTCTGTAAGTGGGCAGAAATCGCATATATTAACTGCTGTTTATTCACACTGTACCCTCCTGTCAAGTGTATTGGGCCCAAAAACCATAACATTTCACGGATATAAAATACAATGAAACTTGTAACGTAGTATAGTTTAGTGTTTAACGGATGAGAGAATGTTGACCACCGCGGACACACTATGAAGTTCGGTTCAATTTTAGATTAGCATCTCGGGCTCAAGTGGAGTAAATTTACCAGAAGTCTATCAACAGTAATCGTCCTGGCCAACAACATCGGCAAAAATCTAGCCAGTGTTATCATGACATCTCCATGGAAGTGACCGTGCTGAAGATAATCACAGTTCTAAGAGTTTGGAGTTAAAATATGAGGCATTCGACAGTAATTTCACGCAAACCTTGTAGAAGAACAACCGAGTTGTTTGTTTGAGTCAGAAGACAGTGCACCTCGGTTAAATGAAAACAACACCTAATCCATCAAGTTCAGTTAAATGCTTTGTTGGTTAAAGTTACCAGCCAGACATGTCGCGGATTATACAGCCTTGAGTCTAGAAGATGGACATGACCTCTGAATCCCGAAATATCGTTGCTGTTTTCCATCCGTTACGTCATCGTCTAAATGCCGCACATGTTCTAACTATGGGCTATGCTCATCAATGACGACTGGGTGTTGCAAGTGTTAGGTTCTGAATACGTGGGAGAAACCATCGAGCCAAATGTTTCTCTGGGGTTTGGATGAGCGAAATTTTGTTTACGTTTACCACTAACCCCTCTTCTTTTCTCTACATTGCTTATTCGCCTAAACCATCTGATACGTCATACTGAGCTCACATACGAATTGTCCACAGTAGCACTAGCTTCGGCATCCTTTGCACTCTGGCAAACCTGTTTTGCAGTTCCCTATTCTGTTAGATATGCACTCGATGTTGCACGTGCACTTCAGTCAAGGTGGTTTTTACCTGATTTATAGAAAGAAAGCAGTCGGCTTCTGACAGTAACGGGTCCATAACCGATACAATCTAATCAGAATGATTGTTTCGGAATGCCTACTTCTGGATTCAGATTTCACCCATTAAGAAAAAGATTTTATTAAACGGGCACAGGTGTTAAACAGGGAGGAAGATGCTTTGCCCCTGTGGTTACCTTTGTTGACAATGGACTTTTGCATTCTGATAGTTAGAAATCAATCCAGGTCTGCGATAACACTGTCAAATAGGTAAAGAGCGTTTTACACAACTGTACACACTGCTACATTCTGAGGTTATTTTTATATCACATTACTATTCAGATGCCAGCCTAAAATAGGTTCTTATCATTGAGGACATCCATGTCGCTAAGTTTCGCTTTTCTTTTTACCGACAGTCACTTTGCTGACAACATTGTGTCAAGGACGGGTTGTTTTCTTGCCACCATCGTATAAAATCGGATCATTGCTTCCAGTTGAGCAGCAAGGATATTCAGAATGCAGTTGAAAAGTTCGAACATCACACATTACAAACACAGGCCCCCATTAGTAACCGTGAATAGATGAATGGGTCACTACATTTGAGTTTTGTTATAACAGAACATGATAAAGAGTTTAAACTAATATCGCAATCGGCCTGAGTGTTTGAGAATAGTGATCAACGACATGTTGTTACCAAAGTTCTCGGACTTACGACAACTAGAAGAAAGTGCCGGATATCATCCTAAAAACGACTGCAGAACTAGTGCAATTGAAGGCGGGTTACGATAGTTGAAAATAGTGCAATCACATTAAGAAACAGATTGCGTTATATACTGCCTTATGGGACGCAAGACATTGTGCTTACGATTTATTATCCTATTTTTTGACATTGATTATATAAGATGTTGTTTACTTCGACAATATGTTTTGTTAATTTTATTTTTCACAACATCCCGGTAGACTGCCAAGTGAAGCGATGTACATTTGCAAACTATTTATAAAACACGAACTGCATTTGAATGGCCTTGGAGAACCGTTATTGTAATAAAGTTTGTCAAATCCTACCAGAATTTCTGTGCTGAGAAATCTGAAGAACTCTTCAAGTGTTATAAGAGAAGCTTTTCTGTACGCTGTTCTGTTGTCGTTACGGCCATTTTTTGACGGCCTATGTTTAATTAAGCAGTATATAATTAGAGTGATAAATAACAGTCAGTTTCGAAAGCTAGTATGGGATGTGGCTACAGAAAAATAACTTAAATTTTTCACATGTTTTACCTACTTACTCAGATACGTCAGTACGGTCGTCTTCCAAAAATGCGCCCGCACAGTCTTTTCCACAACAGGAGAACCGCAGCATGTCAGATGATCAGACTTTCCTAACCCCCAGCAACATGCGATCGCCATTCGGACGGAGCGATCCCGGCACAGTGGCTCCACGTCGCGTATGTACAGATGATAGCTGGGATCTTAAAAAAGAAATCAATGATCTTATTCAACTGGAATTTTCGTGTCAGCCACAGCGTAGTTCGCCTGTACGATCAATACCAAAAACACAAACGGAGAAGCTGGATGAAAATGCTGGGAAATCCAGGCTGTCAGAACCAAAGTAGGTTAACCATCTGTTGACAGGTACATCTTGTGAATGCTCTAGGCTTTATTTTTATTTATTTAGGTCGATGACGTAAGTGATCAACCATCGTCGGATGAGAAACCAGTCAACATTAAGCAAACTGTGACAGTTTTTCTTCGTTGTTTGAGCTACTGGATAAGTGTCAGTAGTTCGGCTAATTTAACCACAATATTTGCCAAGCAATGGCAAGCGCATGCCAGCTTTTTGTTAGATCGTATAAATTAAGTATCACCCACAAGTGATCGTAATTGTCGCATTCCTGTTAGTTTTCCGGTCGGCCGGTTTCGAAAATCAGCACTAGACACGAGTTCCACGCTTGTTAGAGCTTGTCAGTAGTGAATGTTCTTACAACGGTTGGGGTCAGAATTGCGGCCACGTTTTCACGAGGCAGCCACGTTGACCACTGCGCCATTGGCCTAACGTTAGGCAAGATTGAATGACTGTATGTGAACACTCAGCCACGCCCCCCTTGTGATTAATGCTCAGCTTGCCCGATCATTTCGGGAGGAGTTACAGTAACTGTGCTGTCAACTCCAGTCAATGACCTCTCGATTAGGACTTCTTTGCCAGTTGAAATCATAGAAATCACTGATTTTTTAAGCGATCTTTTGTTTACTGATGGGTTGAGGTTACTACACTTATGACAGCCAGTGCCACACATAATTCGCGCTCTGATATAGGGGGTGTTAACTGGACAGAGGCACACTGTTATGCTAAGATACATGTCTGGCAAATTGAGGGCAGCAAGGATCACCTTTACATACTTCAGGACGATAATGAGAAATTTTCTTCACGGGTTCGGTAAAGTGAAAAATATATTCCGTGGACAGCGATCAACCAGGTGAGATGACGGAACTTCAGGTGAATAGAGTTTGCAGCTTTCGATCACGAGCTGGATAGGAATAGATTATTCTATGGATTGTAGTGTGAGAAAGCAATTCTAAACTCTCAGCACAAGTATTTGTTATTTGATGAATTCGTTTACCAAGATTTAATCCAATTAATCACGATACTTCTAACCACTAGCTCAATTTCCTAGTAAATGTGCGACCACGACAAAAGAGACTCCGATCATTTCAACAAGCAACCCACTTTAACTCACATAACTTTTGGTGGGTGAACTTGGACGTCATATTTGTTTCGCGGTGTTCCCACAGCCTCATTAACTTCTAGCACAAATCCAGTCACGATTCCTCTTAGCCAGATGATCATACAATGGAAGGCTTATCTGATCAGTCAAGACAGGTACGGTGTTAATGAAACAAATGTGGATTTATACTGAACCAGATAAGAACCACATGAACTAACCCTTCGAGGTAGTATGCGTCACCACTGTCAGAAAGAATGTGTTGAACGTTCAACTGCGCGGTGAATAACAAAGAAAAATCAAACGAGAAAGACAGATAGCTCACCATTCATCTGAAGGATCAAAAGAACTTCTCAGTTAACAGCATACGCGCAAAACTCCGTCAATTATTTCATTTATTTGGCAGTTTTCCAGTGAATTTTCGGGTAACCCCGACTGTCGTTTTGACCAACTTTAAGCAACTGGGTTTCCAGCTTGATGTTCTCTCCCACAATCGTGAAGTGTTTGCCAAGGTAGCTTGCAGAAATTCTTCACGAATGCAAAAGGGAGACATACATTAGTGTGTCAGTGTTTTGTTTACCTATAACACTCGCAAACATAAAACGTACACCGGACAAATAAGGATAAATATGTGTTCATTTCAAGTATTTTGTAGTCAGAACCAAAGACAAATGAATCGGTCACTGCAGACACCTTTGTATCCACAACATCGGCTAGTTATTTCGAATCAGCATGGCTTCATAGAATGTCAGTAGGTTTGTATTCTGACGGCATAAGAGTCTTCTGATTTCAAGAAAACTGAATTATCTTGGTTTGTGATGGGACGTCTGGTGATTCTTGATTTGAGATTTCGACCACCTAGTTCATGTTGAGAATGATCCATGATCGGTTCTTTTAATCATTTTCGGATGAGTTCTGCTATTACGTGTTATCGATTTTGATCTGTTCACACACGTAAACGGCCGCGCAGCCGCATTTATGTCATACTAACAGGAGACCAGTTTTTCACGATTAAGTAGACAATTCGTCTAACGTCTGTTCTACATTGCCCATTGATTGCCGTGGCGTTTACGTGGAGCTCGAGTAGGCTAAAACTTTCATTTCAGTCCGTGCTTCAGATGGTTCCCTCTGAATTGCAAACTCAGGGTAGTATCATTCTCCCGAGCCGTTTGCATAGGTGCGTAGGGTAGTCGTTTGTCACGAAACATTTCTGGAAGTTCATGAAAGGTTCTCACGCACTATGTGAATGGCAATTTAATGATTGGATCCAAAATGTCTACCGACCAACAAACCACTTTCTGCTAGGTACAAATGGACACGCACAAATTCGGATGTGATTGAATACAACCCACATATAAACGAGACCAAACACGCTTACACTCGGCAATCCAACACGCTTGTCATAAAAAGTGCTTGTGTGTCTATCTACTTCCAACGACCGGACATTGACAAACCGTGTGCATGAGTTTACTCGCATCCTATTGGTTCAAACGGCAAAGTAAGAGAAGTCCCTTGTATTGTCTAATTTGCTATGTAATGTTTTGTCAGGATAACAAAAGTTATAACTGGGATATTTTCAATTTTTCTTATGGTAGAATCAATCAAGTTGGACGGATAACATCAAAATAATAACTGATAGCCATCTCCGCATAGATTGTTTGCACAATTTCTAATAGACGTTTTGTCAAACGACATAGTTGCACTTAATCTGTGTCTTGTTCTGTTAACAGTAATATAACTGGATAAACTAATCCAATAGAGTATCCGGGCATTAAACTTAATTTCACTTCCACCATTTTGCAGTGTAACAGCTGATTGTGAATTGCTGAATTCCGTTGGCTTCGGACCACGCTCTAGACAGCATCCTTTTCGGTGGTCCAGCGGTACTCGTACAAATGGTGGTCACAAACCGAATATTTCCAAGAACACACTTACTGAGAACGTAAGACCACAGCCAAGTATTCTTATACACCGGGCAGAAACCGTTACATCTATCGGTAAAGCAGTTAGCACTGATCAAATGACCCATTCCGGTAAGTTGCAAATTGCAGCGGAACAGACCACAAACACGACCGACGAGTCTCCACCGCCGGAAACTCACTTAGATGAGTCCTTGTGGAGTAGCGGTCAAGAATCGGGTGAAACTGTCGACCTGTGGAGCCTGACGGCAAATCAACTTGCACGTCTACGGAAGCTAGCCTTGGTTCAAATATCATCTTTGGCGGAGAAACACTGTGCTAACCGATCCCCTTTTAACTGGTACGTCCATAGTTCTACCCAGGTGGTGTCTTTATTGTTTGCTGGTTTTCTGTCAAACCACGTATGGGTCTACTTGCACTGACCAACACATCATTTCCATGATCATGTGCACGACACGTTCGTAAATGTACATCTGTCAACAAAACAAACATTGTAGAATGTGAACAGTTTGATTCACCTCTTCAGCCGTACAGTGCAAGCTAACATCCTTCAACATTTATCTGCATGTTGTGGTGAATGAGTTAACAAAAAAAACGTAATGCTTTGTATTAATAAACGTATCTGCAAAACAAACATTAGGCAAAAATTTTTGAGCTAAAGAATACGATCTGTTCTATTGTATGCACATTTGAACGAGTAGGCTCCTTTTGAGAATGCCACTTAATCGCATACTATATGATGCGTTTTTGCTAAGCCCCTTTCTCAGTGGTGTGCTAATCGATTATTAAGACGTGCTGATCTCTACAGGCCACAACTACGTGGGTTGCATAGTCCATGTCTGGTCACAGTAGGGATTCAGTTAGCTCATCGGGGTTCATGACGTAAACGAATGGCGTGCTGATCTTGATCGGACACAATGAACTGAAAATATCTCCTTCAAAAAGCAAACCAAGAATCAAATGAGAAAATGAGCAAGTTATAGAAGCAGATGGAGTATTAGGTCGATTATACGGCCGCCCCGCCCGCTAACCATAGTAGACTTTTGTCACGCGATTGTGCATTCCTACTCCCAGACCTATTCTGAGTGGCAATTTCGCTAGGATGTTAACCATATTCTGCACCAGACACGCGACTATAATTGAACTACGCAAATAGTCGTTTTAGTTACTTAAACGTCGATAGGTGAGTAGGAGACATGATTAGGTTTACCGAGTTCCGGCCAGCCGCTTGGATATTTACATTGGTTTGAGCAAGGCAGTGCAATTCAACCACAAAGGCGATGAAAAAAACATCATCCGTCTAGAATCCAACTCGTCATTCTATTTTTAAAACAACGTAAGTTCCGTACGTTTATCAGCAAGGATCGGAATAAATGGAGAAACGAACTGATAAGGTTCGACGATAAATTGGCTTGACTGGAGTGTTGAAATCACATTTTTACCTTGAGTCACTGAAATACGTCACTAGCTCGTTCAATATGGTGACGTTGGGACTGACTGTGTGGGTACAGTTGAACATTTCACAGAGAACCACAGACTCTACTGCTTATTTTAGCTATCGAACTGGTTATACCTTAACCTGCAGGATTACGTTGGTCAAGAGAACCATAAATAAAAATCATCATTTGATTTGGCTGGTCTTATAAAGGACTTGAAGACAGTTATGAGCAATGTCTCTACCATTCCTATTAATAGGGCGAATAATCATATAGTGAAAACGTTGATAATGTAAGTGTACTGGTGGATATAATACTTTTGTTTTCTTAATGTGTTTCCTAACCAACATGTTCGAAACTTTTGAGCATTGTACTCCAATGTGTACGTCACATTCAACTCAATTTTACACACAGACATTTGGTATTTGTGATTCGAATTATGACTTCAATTTCCAATGGCTTTTAACTAGCTTTGTTTTGCAAGGGGTATTTCTGATTTCATTGCTTTTCTCTTTGTTAGTGTTTCCATTCCCATTCCTTCTGTCTTTCGATCAATTCAGGAGCTGTTTACACTCCAGGTAGTTTGTTGAAACTTGTTTTAATCCGTACGCAACTTGGAGCACCGTGTGATTTGCCTTTTCAGACAATTCAGCCTACTACACAAATAAGAGTTTGGGCTTTCTGTGCACACTATGTGTGTGACGAATCAATTGTTCAACTGATCATTTTGATGCTTTGCTGTGCACTACGATTGCGTTCGTCCTTTCATTGATTTTTATTAGACAAACGTAATTACTATGGTTGCATCATATTTACAGCACTGCAGATCATAACAGCACCTTTTCATTGTTATACGATTTACAGAATGATTGACCGAATTTCGGTTGTACACTTTATATGCCTCATTGTAGTACGGACCTATTATGCCTTACAACATCAGTGACTCCAGTCACAATTTATATAGATGATTTAATTCTCGTTGGTGTGTGAATGCATCCAATGCGTGTTGGCAGATTATGGGTCTGAGTCCCCGCATTTTCGTACAAACAGTTAGTAAAATTCGAAAACCTCATCATCTCTTCTTCTTACATCATCTTTCAGGGGTCTTAAGTTGCAGGAGAATGAAAGCCTCAGGTCGTGCAGGCAGTCATCTCTTTTGAATTCATGAACTGTCTTCTGTTTACTATAACGACAGTAGAACAGGAAAAAACTGTTGATATCCTACATGCATAGTGTTTGAAGCAGGCAGGTAATCGTAGGATTTACCAGGGAAGGTGTCGATGGTTGCCTCAGTCTAGCTGGACTGCAACCGGTAGGCTAGCTACAGCCTAATATACATGTCTACAACTTTGATAAGGGTCTGGAATCCAGATGACCATCCTAAATGAAAAATTGTAACACACTCACATGTCTTGGATTTCACTCCTTGAGCATTGTGATGCTGATGTGATAGTTAGAACCCCCCGTCCACCACTACGGTGGTTGTTATTGAGATTTGACTGCTGTACTTGATCTAGTTTCGCCAGATGATCAGTAGCGAGTGGTGTATTTAATGTCGTGTACAACGCACAAAAAACGGGTGGAAACATTCACAAGTGTGTGCATCTCACGGTCTCCATATTTCGAGTACCGCATTCCAGTATAGGAGGAGAAAATGTGCCACGTAAAGATTGCTCTGTGCTTCTCAACCATAGACATAAATCGATCCTGTAGCATTCAATCGCAGGCGAAGCAAATCTGTTACAGTCCGTCATACATTCTGGAACGACCACCAGGATTGTTTTGTTGCATGTGCCCACTTTATTTCGTTATTTTCGAAGAAGTCATACACTCGCAAATGCGTGACAATCGAATGACATTAGAATTAAAAGAGTGTATAGAATGTTTACCAAATTGCTTGGTTCAAGTTAGTTGCTAGAAACAAATAAGCATTGAGAATAATTCGCAGCAATGAAAACTTGCTGTGGAAATGTATGTTTCCTTAAAGCTGTACAGTCAGTATAAAATGGGCAAACGTCGGTCGACTCCACCTTGTTCGGAATGCAACAGCACATATCGAGAAATTAGACAGGTTGAGTAAAAACTTGTGCAAATACCGTAAGCATCACTTGATCGAGTAATCGAAAGGGATGGAGTGGGTCATGTGTGATCATGTTAGCCGTTGCGTCGGTGTAAACTAAATGGTATTTGAAAAGGATAGTTCACTCACCACCAGTAAGCCACCAACAAGAACTTACAGAGTGGGTGAACACTTTAAAGAATAGTTTGGCCGGTATCAATCGCAGCATATAGAATACGGGGCTCTAGAGTTCATTTATTACGTGGAAAGGAGTCCACGTCAACTCTTTTCTCATTCACTCTTTCTGAAGGTAGTAGGGAGTGGCTGATAACAGAATCGACGAAATTTTGTCGGTTGACTTGGAAAGCTGCAGAAGTACCTTCTGAAAAGAAGTTTCTCAGTCCACGCGACAATCACAGAGACCCCAGATTAGCGTTTGTCGCGTCCTGGTTACTTGTTAGCTTTATAATAGTTCGACTCATTAAACAAAATGTGAGGCAGTCGTCCGAAGAACAAACCAGACTCCGATCTCGTCAACAGTGTATTGACCATATGTTCACCCTGTGGCAGGTCTTGGAGCATCGACGTTTTTATAGATAGCCAACAATCATAGTTTTATTTGATCCAAAAGGTGTCCTTACTTCGTTTTGTTCGTTACGTTCTGTGGAAATGCCTCTTTCGCAGTGGAGTTTTAGACAAATATTTCAATCTATGTTGATCACTGTACGCCACCCAAACGTTTAACGAACCAACAGTTGTTCACTGATACCGCCAACTTGCATTGACATTGTCACAAAATACGAAGATCTTGACCAGCCCACTGAGCAAAGGAGGTGGATGTCGCCTCCTCGGTTGAGAAACTAATGATCTCTCGAATTGTCTGTCAGAAGCCCTATCCAAAATGACCACACGCCATATTCAGTTGAGTACTTACATTCACGTCAATTTTGGTTCTTCTGTGAGGTTTTGTTTCACATATTTTTACTCTGTTTTTGATTTTCATTTTGGATTGTTCCATCGCACTGTTGCGATAAGCAGTGACTCGGGCCACAGCACTTTCTGATCAAGCTGTTGGTCGTCATAAGTGAATCAGTGAAATGAGGTCTTTCGAAAGGAAGCACCGGATGTGGAGTAAAATAGGAAATCTTCCCTCACAGGCAAGTGGATCGGAGCTGAACACCTGGGTCTGAAAAATAAATGCTACTAATGACCGTAAACAAAACCGTACCTGCAATCCACTAGTCCTTGTTGAAAATGATCAGCTGACAAGTTTATTTAAAGAGAAATATTTCGATTTGACGGGAATGGTGATCAACGTGTAACATGTAAAAACAGCCAGAAACGAACGTTAGCACCACGGGTGACTGTTGCAATTACATCGATTTGCTCAATTGTACACATCTTCTGGCTTAGTAGTTGGTTTAATTCGATTTTTTGGAACACTAATTGAGCTTATCATGTACACCTCTACATATGTTTTCATTTAGATTAAAAAAATCATCCAAATATAATTGTGATACATTTTGATTATATTTTTCTTGTTTCGTGTAAAGCATTAATTAGCTGTAAACAAATGGCATGGTAGTGTGGCGAACAAACTTGTTTTCATCTGGGCGTCATCAGTTTCCCTATTATAAATCTACAAAGCAATTTTCATGACAAACCTGCGAAAGGATTTATGTTCAGCTGTGGATAACAATCTGTATGTAGCTCACCGAAATGTAAATCCGACCAACCTCTCAGTCCTTTTAAACTGTACACTCCAAAACAAATGACTCAATTTAAAACTGAAAGTAAAGGAAATGTCAGTTATCTAACTGGTGTGAACCATTCGAATTGCTGTATGATTGGGAAGCAATGTTATAGTTTTACATCATCTACTAACACCTGCTAATGCTGAGGGTTTTTTCTCTTTTGTTGGGATAGGAATTGTGTATTCAGCATGGACTTTTGCTTGCTTAAAGTGTGAAAGATTTTCCAGTTCCCCAGAGTCGCCTGGTTGATTTATTTGATTGTGCTGAATCTAAATAACTAAAATGTCCTTCTTTCCATACTACTTTAGGCGGTTTTTGAAATATCGCGGGACAGGTATTAACGGAGATCAGGTGTGTCCGAGTAGTCCAAATGAAACCTCCCCGACCGGTCACAGACGAGTGGAACTCCACATTTCCAGTCCACCATTTTCAACAAGTGCAGTAGAGCTGACAAATTCATCGTTCATCCATTCCGCATCCACTGCTGCCGTGAGCCCTGCATCTTCCACTGCTGAGGATAAAAGATACATTATCCCCAATCGGTGGACTAGTTATGAAGGTCCCGTATTTGGTCAATCACTTGAAAGTTGGCAACAGCGTTTGGGATATCCGCTGCCTTCAGCCATACTGCACATGATGGATCACATAGAACGTGTCGGTGCCAGTGCGCATGGAATTTTCCGACGTCCTGGAGGCAAAGTGCGAACTAAAGCGTTAAGAGATCTGATCGAAAAGGACTTGTGTACGTATCCTTTTTTCTTGATTCCCCTGGCTTTATGACGTACGTAACGGTGTAGGATGGAACGGGTTTTTTATAAATCACATCGGATTTTAAGTCAGACAAACAACGTGATTCAAACTGAAACCACCAACCGACTTCCACTAGGATTCTGTTTTCGATTAAATTTCAAGTCTCTGCCAACTATGGCAACTAGCCTTATCAGGTCATATATCTTGTACCTTTTATAGATATATATGGATATATTGTTTGTCTGACTTCTTCCATCACTTATAATGGCAAAAGATCAGTGATACTGGTCCCCTTTTTTCTAGTATTTAAAAAACTGAAGAAGTGTTCATTGTGACATTCATGCTGCACTATGACTTCAGTTTATCTCGACGAAGATGTGCGTTGACCTACTGCGAGTGATTACTGCTTCCCCATTCGTGCCCAACACAGACACTCGTTTGGAATTGTGACGATAGATTAGCACTTACCAGTTGAGGGAATTCTTTTTAAATTTGTACGGTAGGTCAAAATCAACGAAGGTTTGTAGCCCTGTGTAAGATGGGGCTTGTCTTGAGCAGCTTGTCTTGATTGCGGTCAATTTTCTAGGGTCTATGGGTGGTTTTGTGGATCAAGCGTTTGACAAGCTGGATAGTTGAGGACATTCGGGACAACCAGGGAAAGCACACTGCATTTTCCTTATGACCAGCCTATCGTTCGACCTACGCAAATAGATCTGGTTAAGGCCTTCTTAGTTGTCAAGGTGATAGTGAACGCAAGTCAAACTGAATAGTCATAGCCAAAGAGAATGGAAGTGCTGAACCAGACTACTTACCGAGGATTCACCAATCAGAGTGCACATTGGCCGACGAAGATGACACAGCCTCATGAGATTCGGCTTTACTCTGGTTATGTGGAGACATGGTCATAATATGTTTTTTTCTTTAAAACGTCTCCGTCATAGTTTATCGCATAATATCATGCGGAAATTGTTGGTCTTGTTCTACGTCGACTAATTCACTGTAAAATGTATGTCCGTTTATCCAATAGTCTCATAAACTCAAATAGACAGTCTGTTTAGAGTTTTGCAAAATTCTCGCACAACAATGAAAAAACCTTTTATAAAACATCGCAACAACAATAACTCCGCTTATATGTACACAAAGTTAACTTTTCAAACAATTTCCAACACACCTATTTTAGGTTGGGCCAACTTTGAAGAATGGCAACCGTTTGACGTGGCAGATCTGCTCAAACAGTTTTTCCGGGAACTACCAGAATGTCTACTTACGGACAAATTGTCGCTTATTTTGGTTAATGTTTATGGTTGTAAGTTTGCACTTTCTGAGCAAAAATTGAATATCTTCAATCATCAGTTTATCGCGTACTAAATTATTTTGTGATATGATTTTCTCCACATTAATTATTAATGTAATAGGAGTAATTTTGGTTTTCCTGTAATCTGAATATCACTCAACGGATCAGAAGTTTCACATCCCCACAAGATTTACAATCAACTCCTGTCGAAAAGAAGCACCAAACTCGAGTTTCACTCTTGTTAGAGGTGGTCAGTTGTGCTTATTTTTGTCACGACCGGAATCAGAACTACGGTCACACATATATGATGCGACCGTATTTCCGACTATATAGTGCATTTGTACACATATTAGGCCGGACGAAAATTTCCCTTGTAGATGTTCATCTCCTAATGTGTATGTTATCTGATCTGATCTGTTAACTCTAATGGATAATCCTACAATCAAGAATTCTGCTTACCATGGAATCACAAAAGATATCAGTTGTGTTGAGCAGTAATTTGTTTACTGATATGTATTGGAGGATTTTACCTAAGCGTCATTCAGTTGATCACCGTTTCTCGTATTTTCATAGACCTTTTAGTCAGCCCCTATCAAAAAGTAACAGTATACTCTAGTAATAATGTGTCTTTTAGTACTTGTCAATAATACTAATCCTTTAATCTACTCAACTCAGCTGTGTACAATATCTTGCAACATGTAAAAGTCGACGAAATAAGTGGTAAACGGCAGCAATGCGCAACTAGATGACGTATTATTGGTCATTGTATTGGCAAACATCACAACTTCTCGGCGACCGCAAGCCAGTATATACACGTGTATAAGCAAGTTTGCCGTAAAAGTAACAACGTTTCTAAACATAGGAGTTTGCAATTGATCTATTAGAACTAGACGCATTACAGTGTTCTGCATATTGGTCAACCTTCATCTAGAAATTAATATTCACACTTACTTGCAACACAGACTAAATCATCATTTTCTAGGTCGTTGCTCTGGAACACCGTGTCCATCTCAGCGGACAATGTTCAACAGCGGCATGATGCACATACATTTAGTGGTATCCCAACTGTTCAACCGTCCAGCTCATCTGAATAACTGTTACTGTAGTACGACTTTTGATACAAGTCTTAACATCTCAGTGATTGTGGAAATGAGTTCACCCCAGGGATTGGTATCTATGACCAAATTACATTTCTCTTTCTGGATCTTAGTTTTGGCTCATGTTATCGCCATTTTTAAACTCCTTCAATATTTGTGGTACAGCCTTCTTTGTAAGCATGGCTTTTACCAAAGTCCAAGCTCTATTTTGGTGCCACCCACACCAAAATCAAATCCACATAAGCATTAATGTCTTTTTTGATCTATACTATGCACAGTCTACTGGAGGAGGGTGGGAGTGTTGGAGTGTTACACGTGCCTGTCATGAGACATGCGTTCATCAGTGTCGAGTGGTTCACGCATGCGCTGGTTTTAAGTGCATGTGGAATGATTGGCCAGGGGAGGTGGAGGGTTTGTACGATTTGTCTTTGGGTACCTAGATAGGGGTTGTGGAGTCTGATACCAATAGTCTCAGGCGTTGATAACAATCGCACTCTGACAGTTCTGGAACAGGATTGACGAACCTTGTAGATGACTCGGAACGCTTCATCCGGATTTATTTGATGGCCAGTGTCAAGTAAGTGGGAGCCAACTGCACTGGAAATAGGCTTTCTCGAACCGTTGTGAAGCCATTTCGGTAGGTGTTCACGAATCCTCTCAGATAGCCGCCTTGTGGTCCTCCTAACGCAACCCGCTTGACAACAGGTGAGAGAGTAAATACAAAAAGATGGAGAGGATTCGTGAACACCTACCGAAGCCGGATATCAAATTAAAACCATGGATGAACTTTTCCTGTGGGCAGTTGCAAGCTTATTCGTAAAACCAAAATAGATTCTTAGTCACTGTTACATACGTCAACTAGTCCTCACGTTTCCAAAACAACATACTTCAGTGTACGTATCTTTTTAATGAAATTTTTCTCAAAGCTGCATAATAAAAAGTGGGCAACCAGTGAATAAATAGTATACGTAATTGAGGTTCCATTCCGAGTAACAGTAGGTGTCAGATGGGTCGGTACTGGTAGATTAGAGATTAAATCACTTCGAGCGTGTTCAACGTTTAGTACTTATCCAGAAAGTAGATGAAAGTTACAACACACAAAGTCTTGTTTTATGCATATTGAGTCAGGATTCAACCAATTACAATTAGGCCAAATGAAGTTGAGCGAAAACAAGAAAGCCCTTTTGCATACGTTTTTGATTGAATTTTTGAGATGGCGATAGGTCCAAATGTGTACAGCATATGGAGAAGAACATCTTGAAAATTTACTAGACATGCGATAGTACACGTTAAATGCTTGGATGAATGCACTATGATGGCCAGTATCAGAAGGACGTCTGCGCTGTTTTACTGAATGGATCGAGCTGACCGGCCTGAACAGTCATTTTTGTGATCAACTTGACTAACTACATAAAGGAATTTAAAATGAAACAGATACGGGTCCTTTAGACAATGACTTGTTACTTGTCAACCTCGAAAGATGATGCCGAGTTGTAAAATGTGCTGGGTTATAGTTACGCGAAGCAATGTTCATCTACAGGAATATTCATCTTATTTGCATTACACAATTACGTTAGTAAGGGTAGACCTTTTGTTATAAGACACAAACCTTCAGTTAATATATTGGAACATACCAGACGTTTACTGAAGAATCCTGTTTTGATCATCTCTTAACCACAGATCATCAAACAGCCGCAAATATTGCGTGGTGTATTAACTAACAATTAAAAAGATTGGGTTCTGGATAGTGTGTTCGTTTTTTCCTCTTCATACCAAGATAATTTCCTCCACAGGTGTTTCTGCTACCACTCAGTGGCATCTTCTGCGATGGGTCCTACTTGGACTACCTGATGAAAATCGTGTTGTGCTCCAGAAACTGCTCTACCTGCTCCACAGCTTGGTTCGCTATTCGGATGTGACTCAGGTAAATACGCTAACTGTGCAGAGTACCGAACTAGATTTTCTTAAACCAGTTCACTCCATTAGCCGCATGTTTCCTTTTTTACTTGAAAAATAAACAGTTTCACATTTACTATCCTTGTCATTCAGCATACGATACACCAAGTGTTGATCGCGTCAACGATGTTTAAAAATTGTCATTTCAACTTCCTAGTCCTGCTTGTGGTTACCTATTGGACCGATAGCCATCCAGTTCGTCCAGCTGAAGGTAACCCGATTTGCGGAAATAGGACGATTCAAAATTATCCGCATAACTAACAAAAGCAACCGCTATTAACCTCTCTTTATCTTCCAGTCTAATTCTGTGTTTCCTGTATGTGGGGTCTACAACTCTACGAGCTAACGTCAATGAGAACATATATATATTTGTATAGCGTTTAGTAGGGATAGTAACGATAACTTTAGGAACTACTTGAACGCCATTTTGTGTACACTGTTTTGTTATTGTGTCGCACGAAAGATCAACATAAAATTATTGCAGTCTGTATGACAAGCTTTTAGTGAGTGATGCCAAACTGGCGAATTTTTGAAGTTTGGTTCAGTCGGTTTAAACCTTAACGGAAGCTCATCATTCTTTGTTAAGGCACGTTGGTTGCGAGCTTTAAATGACACGTGTGAAACTTGAGTAAGCTCATATTAAATTGAGTGAGACGGCGCTATGTGCACAAAAGTGGGTGAAGCAACCTAAAGGGTTGCCGTGGTGGTGATGACATAATTCGTGGTGTGATTGTATGCGTGTCCATACCCTGTCTATCTCTAATTGTCTGTCATATATAACTTGCATGTTTTACGTTTGCGACTGATGAGAGTAAACGAAATGTTAACATATCGCAACATATGTCTTCTTTCTGCGCTGATGAAGTTATTGAAGGGAACCCAGTGTTTCAAATTTAATCGTGTTTTCTTCATTGTCGTTATCTTGCTGTTAGGCCAGAAATTATACATGGTGACTATGAACCTAGCTTGGGGTATTGTTTTCCGCCGAAAGTTAATCGGACACGCTTTTATTGTCTCAACAGTAGTTGCTCCAGAAGGATTCGTCGTCCACTGCGGAACTTCCACGGCACGAAATGCATGCAGCTTCAGCTGCACATCACTCCACACATTACTCATATATTCAACGTCCATACATGGACTACCATCGTCTGATTCCATGTCACATGTAGTGGGAGGAATTGTATTACGTTATAATGTTTAATTTTCCCTCCCAAATAGTCTGAATGTCTTAAATGGAGTGCGGATAATCCGTTCGCGAGAAATTGTATTAGCGTTTTTTCGGCTTTAATCAAATTTGGTTTTTCAGAAGTAGTAGGTCCATAAAGTTGGTTAAACATAAAAGCGACGATCAGTTCTCCGAACAAGTGAACATTTAAGAACAACACACCACTGTCATAATGTATATCAAAACCAATCTGTGTTTATTAGAATAGTAGAATCCTGTGCCTAATTTCTATCGAGTAATCGTGCGTTTAGTTAAAACTAATTTACAAATTTTAAATAACATCGGACAGTAAACTTTAGATGGCTCATTTGGCAAACGCCATCGTCCCATGATGTCACTTCTCATCCATGGCTGTCTAACAACTCTCCGTAACTCATCACTGGGACACGAGTACTAAATTGAGGATTATAACTATATACTAGTATGTATTCATCCGTCTCAGCAACCAGGCCAGCACCAAGTTCGTACAGCTGAGGTTGATGCCGTTTTGTATAAAATTTCATTCGGTTGTCACAGAAATACTAGTCGGTCTCATAGGATACTTACTTGTATATCCCCATCTGTGTTTCAGTATCTAGCTGTAGCATACCCACAAAGTGAGACCAATCCATAAACTAAAAACCTTTATTACACATCGCCATTTTTCTCTCTGATAAATTGTTTACTTACGTATTCTATCCATTTTAACACAGATGAGCGCTAGCAATTTGGCGGTATGCTTCGCTCCTTCGCTCTTTCGATTCGCAAGCTCCACAAATTCCTATCAAGCATCCATAGGTTTCAGTCCACGTCGTTTGCGACGGACTACAAGTGGACCAGACCCCAAAGACTTGGCTGATCAACGCACGGCGCAACTAAGTCTGACCGCGATGATCGCTCAAGCCCCGGCACTTTTCGAAGTAATTCGATGCAGTTACGAAAAAATTCTTCTTGAAAATGACGTTTTAATATTTTACAGTGCTGACAAACAATTTTCTACTATGATGCGGGTGGTAAACCGATCCCTTTTCTGAGATCAATTACATATTTTCTCTCCACTTTTATATTACTAACAAGTAGCACACTTTTCATTAAACAACAATGTATCTGCCCTAATTTTGGCTCTCGCGTGTAAGTCGTTTGCAGTTCAACCTCATGTAGAAGAAAATAAATAAACTTTTCATCACTCTCTATTACAGATTTCAACAGATATTCTTCGAAGGACATGTATAATCCCCAATCGTTTGGAACCCCGCAGCCTGGACACCATTATACCTGGAAGTAGTTGGCCCACGTGGATTCAAGCTGAGCTTGGACGACTTATGCGTGAATGTTCTGCTTCTCGATCCAAAAGTTGGACAGTTTTGAATAAGGAGGCATGGAAATTATATCAAACTGGGTGAGCGCGCTAGTCTTTTGGCTAAACATCACATCTGACACCAAAATATGCTTAAAAATGCTGATGATGATAAAGCAGTTGACTTTGTTAGGGGATTTGGTGTGATTCCAAGATTTGTCTCTATAGAATTGTTCAAAATTTCTATTGAAGGTGTACTTAAGGAAAGCAAATTATCTCACCAAGTATATACGTCAAATGTTGGGCACTTAGTCCTCAACATACCAAAATTTTCGATAGTAGAATCACGCTTGATGTAGGTAGCATACATTTTGCTCTACTGAAGTGTCCACATCAATAAGAAATCGCTCATTTCCTTCGGTTAGTAGTGCGCAAGTGGGAAGGTTCGACATACGAAAACACCTAAATAACTAAAGTTTAACCAAGTGCTGTGGGACTAAGTGAGATCACTTGTTTGTTATACCATGATTTGGTTGAAGGTACGGAAAGTCACTTGATTCAAGCCTTCTGGTAAGGTCACAGTTATGGATCTTAACACGCACGTGTTTTCTCTTAATGTAATTCATAGTCAGAGGGTTAACAGTCAATCGGACTACGAACTTCGTATACACGCCGTCTGACTGTGACATCGCTTTCGTCGACCACCATGTGGTTCCACCTAAGCACAGGTGGTAATGCATATCGTATCCGTGCTTACTTGAGATGGACAAACACGACATAAGGTATAATGCGATCGGCTGGATAATTCGATGAAACCGGCTATCTGCGACTGGTAACAGGATGGCTGACTTCATAAGAATTAGACTGTAACGTGACTGGTTTGTTCTCGCTAGCGGGTACAGATTTTATATTTGCACTATGTTTAGTAAACCTTCGATCAACGAGTAAGTAAATTTGTCTTGTCAGTCGCTGAATAGCTTTGATCAAACAAGCAATAGGCAGCTGGTGCTCTAGCTTCAGTGATGAATTCGGTTTGGATGATACCATCAGGAAACAGCTGCTGTTTGCTCAGTTCTAGTGTCTGCAAGTAAAGTGTGTGAAACTGTACATACCTTCTTGAACAAGATGACGGGGCATATTGGAGTATGTTCAGTTTCGAAGACATGTACCATCTCACTCGCTGCTGTACACTGTTGGGACTTCAAAGGCCATCACCATTCGAAAAAATCCATCGGTAGCGTTATTTTGCTTAGTAGTCCGGGTGAAAATTAAAGCGATCGGAATGTTGTATATGGGTGGTTTTAATGATGGTATAGTTTTGCTTTCTCCGTATGGTTCGTTTAAAAGTTAAAAACTGTTGTACCGAAAATGTTGCAATTTAGTACGGAATCAATGACCGGTAAAATTCCATCATGCAAACGGTTCCGTTGTCGCTCATCTCATGTACATTATTGTATGAACAGAATGTTACTACACAATTTGCAACTGATCCTCTCTGGCTGAAAATTAACTAAGATTTGTTATTGCACTTTCAAAACGGTTTGGCTTAGTAAAACGGGGAAGTTATGTGATCCAATCACGTCAATTATAAGGCAGTTGACTTGGTTCACTTTTTTTTTACGTAATTCCGCTGACCATCCTCTAATAGCACATCATCTCTGCCCGATCCTCAATTAATAGGTTTTCATTCGCCGTATAACAGCGTATTGTCTGAACACTGGTTAGCATGAAACTAATCGTGTTCACTTTCTTAGTCCTGCTGGCACCTCCCACTCACACATGTCATAGAAACGAGATCTAATCAAGTTACTCAACAGATCGAGGTCTGGTTTCGAGTGAACATGAATTAATGCTTCTTTCTATTGGCGCTCACAAATATAATGAAAGAACGGTGACCCATAAATTTAACACCTAGCCATCGTCTCCTAACTGTTTATCGGTTCAAGTCACAGGATGCCTCAAAGATTTTAATGGATTCCGTTCAGATTTGAGTGGACACAGGTGTATGTCTGGTGATGTTTGATGATATAGGTACTGCAACTGTCTTAACTGAATTGTGAGGCATGAAGGCGTTCACAAATTTACTCCTACCATAAGTAATCTTAGTCACTGATTTGTACAGCGACTCATTCCTCTAGTAGGACTCCTAGACTATTCACTAGCGCTAAAACTGGGCTCGATCTTAACGGATTACTCATTAGTAGCTTGCTAAGTCTAGTTCAATTGCGTTTGTACGACTTTGCTCTGATGAGTCGACGGCCTTCGTAACTAACGTCTGGCAATGAGATATAGGAGGGTTTTCCAGGTTAGATATGTTCCTCAACTACTGTGGTAAACACAAAACGTATAATTGTTTTGATAACTCATGCTCAAAATCACATACAGCCTACCTCTAATTCCACTGAAGCGCTGTTTGCCTAAGTGCGGATTCACACACACTAATATATATATATATATATATATATATATATATATATATATATAAGAGCTCCGGTATTGTCAGCGCATAGTAGGTTTCCAGCTGATAAACAACTCGATCTGTGCCGCTCTCTGTAACTTTCTAAGGCTATAAGAAGAATACACGTTTAATGGTTAGGATTCGCCGGAAGCACAAAACCGGCTTTGTGATTACTGCCATTCACCAAAAATGCGTACACAGTAAAATTTGATCACACATTTTAATAGTGAGACGGCAGGTGCCTAAGTATTTTGTTGCTACCTCTTATACGAGATATCTGTGTTGTTCAGTGCACTCCGTATGTCAGCATGCTTGTTCACAACAATGTGTAGGAAATCATATGTCAGATAATATCATGATTTTCCATTGTTTTTGGCCGTTAACCAGACTGTTTTTGTCACCCTAACTTCCAAATCCATAACTCGATCTAAGAGCCTGAGGCGGGCTGAGTTTCTGCTCTCTTACCACCCACACTGATCTACGGATTTCACTGAGTCCAAGATAAATGGCACATTTAACTCGCGAATGAGCTAGGAATCACGGACGCATTATGTCAGTATGTCAGCATCTGGCATGGAATTTATCGGCCAATTATTCTGTTCCGCACTACTTTATGAACTATGGTTGGTTACTTAGCGATTGACAAATGACCTGCAGACTGCCGAGACATTTAGACTCATATAATAACGAAAGTTCTTTTCTCAGTATGACTGTAATCCAAGTTTTACTACGAATTAGTCCAGTGCAAACTGGTGAAGCCCTACTATCATGTAATTTTCAATCAAATAGCTCTGGTGCTGGAGAAAATTTGGAAGGCCTGGAGATACATCACCGAAAACCAACCAGTGCAAGTAGTACGAATTCCTCTCCGTCACTACGTACCTGGCGCTGTTCACTACCTATTCCGGAGTCAGAACCGAAGAAGATATTCGAACACTATTGGTACCACAGGTATGAATTAACTTTGCATATACTTTCTTGTTGCTTACCAACGGTCTGGTTAGCAGTTACAGACTAATGTCAATGAGGAATGTAGAAAATCTGACTGCTATACTTTGAACGGTACCTAAATTCGATCTCAGTTTTTACAGTCGGATAAAACTTTTGGCCAGCCTACTGCAAAAGCAGCATTAGATTCGTACTTTGGTCTTAAAAGAACTTTACAGTAGAGCGTAATGTTATTAGAATTGGAAGTTTAACTTCAATATCTCGCGTATAAGGGTAACCTGTTTAATAATATTCGGACGACTGAGGAAGGCTAAACCGTCACGCACAATCACTTGATCATAGCATATTGAGAGCTGTCCGGATGTCATGATCACACACATTAGCTGCACATTAACGTTAATCGATGTCTTGATACACCCATGGTCTTAGCAGTGCCTTTACCTCAAAAAATTCACCTTTTGAGAGTACCGATTCACTTCAATTATGCACAGATCAAGGTGAGCCCTCGCGGAAAGTCAGCACAGTTCGCCGTGTTCCGTTCGGCTTAGAGGTCCTGAAGGAAGGTGAAACACTAATTATTTTAAAAACGTTTTGTATATTGTATATAGCTAATCCCATTGCTTACAACAGCAACCGGAAAATACTGGTCAACGGAACTAACATTTCCTAAATAAAGCAAGGTTGGATGTGTCTGAAAACTTGCAACCTGTTTACCAATCATACACCTATCTAGATTAACTCATGATAATTAATCTAGTAGTACAAACGCTTTGAGAAGAAAAGCACGAGGGCGGTTTTAATCTGTTAGGCAACTGTGGCTTGATATAAAACTGTAGGCAACCCACTGTCTGCACATTCTTCTCTTGTTACCGATCGTCTAGGTTGCCCTTGTCGAATGATGTTGACCGGTTGTCCCGTGAAAACATATGCCTCCCACACATCTCATGACTAAACATTGGTGAAGAAGTAAACAAAGTTGTAAATAGTTGTTTACTATAAATGTGCTAGCATTTCTCAAATGGTCCACTTCTGCTGTGGATTAAAACACTCACTATTTTTTGACCAGTGCAGACAAGCGTCATGGTCTATTTCTGTTTTGTCTACTTCCAAACCCACTGAAACACCCACCTCTGATAAAAGCGAGTTTGGATCATTGTGCTCCTGCAAGTTATACAGCCAGTATTATCGCAGAGTTCAGACCGGGTGTTTGAACGGACCTAGGCAAACAACAAACAATGTGAGACTAGATGGATGCCTTACTAAAATGTCTGTTTTTGTTGAGTAGCCACTGTGCCAGAGAGCCACGGGTGTCCAACCATAAGGAGGTTGGTGAAGTCCGAATTACTAAGTTTCGTTTAAACTTCTGACTACATTAGGACTGCCAGTCATTCCACTGTTTACTACCTCAAAATGTGGTATGTGCAATGATATCTTATACAAATGTGGGCTACCGACAACTTCTAACCAGGCTGGTCTGTCACGAAGAGTCTCTCCAAAGTGAGTGATCCGAAAAGTTTACTAGACAGTAAAAACAGTATTTGGAACCGTCTAGTGCCCTAATGATGATAAAGTCATTGACGTTCGACCACTGGTAACTTCTGTCGACCGAGAATGTTTTCAAGTATATGATCTCGAGTGTTACAATCTAGGATTAATCCTGAGAATGTCACCCTTTCTTTCAAAACCACATTCCAATTATATTTAGACAGTCTTGGGATCCGGATATTAGCCGCGTTCAAGTATTGGATGCTATATCTGACTGCGTTGAGGTGTGTCTGATCACACAAACAACAACGCCTCCGCAACCGAGCGCCGGATTCCATGTACTTCGTGGCCATCAGTGTGTGCTGGACGATGGTGGTTGTGCCATTCTATGTGAATCCGTCTCTCATTCAGAATCCGACAGCTCGCTTGGGTCCATAAACATTGTGGGGCGTATCTACCAAGACCATGTGTACATAAAGCCGCTTGGGGACAAAAGTGGATGTCGGGTGTACCTCATATCTCGGGTGGATTTGAAGTGAGTTATTCTGCATTCACTAAAAATAGGAATTTGAACTTTTAGTAAATACTGCAAGTTTTTTATCGGGTGTACCCATATGAAGGCATGACTTGAATGACCAACTAAACTGAAAAGGTCTAAAACTATGTTACCTTTATTGAAAAACTTTTCCACTTGTGGTGGATGACTACCGCTCATAGAAGTTTTAATCGTTAACGAGGAAGGTTAAGTGTTAGCCAAAATGTCACCACATCACAGGACGCCGCAATTGCCTGACCACTTTTAGCACACATAACTACGAGCAAACTGTCGTGTCGAAGCGTTTAACTACAGTGTTGTATCAGTGACGTTAAAACGGTGCTATCATCAACTCGAAAGGGAATTCAAAATGTCCCTGCTAATAAATGTTTGTACTGTACAAGATTTTTTAAGTTTCATTACTAAGCATTCTAAATTGTGACCACTTATCTTAACCTCCATTTGAACAAAGGTTGAGTGATATGTTTTTAGATTATCCGTGAGACTGGTATCTTTAAACCGGTTCTTCCGTTATCATCACAAGCCTGTTGTCATTGTCCCCTCAGGTCACATAATTTTCATGAACATTAAAAACACAACAGCGCTGATTTAATACGTATTACCCAATGTAATCCATTTAAAAATTTCGTGTCTACTCAAAGTTCTGGCTGACAGTGAAGTAAGATGAAATCATATCAACTAATCAACACGAGAACAACCCATAGATGCCGATTTACAGATGTCTTAAGCCTACTTATGTTACTACCCCATTATATCATCATATTATTTCCTAATGGACACATAAACCATTTTGAAAAGTTCCAAATAATAGCTGCAACCGTAAACACTACTAAATGAAAATGGAATTTTTTGTTTTAATATATATTTTGATAAATTAAAGATCAGGTTGTGGAGATAAAAACTGAACCCAAGCGATGTGAGGCGTGATACGTGGATTCACGCCGACGTTCTTCATTAAAAGCAACAAGTTAGATGTTATCGTACGTATAAGTAAGTTAAGATGGACATTATTTAACCGAGTTCGCAGTTCGTTTTGTATAATTCATTATTCGAATTGCTGGTCACACCCGGTCAACAAGCTCTAATCTATTACACCTATTCTGGTTTATATGAAAAGTGGCTACTTTTCATGCAGTACCTCTTTAGATCGTTATCGATTAGACAATTTAAAAATCTCCCGTCATGATTCGGTCTTATTAGATCTGATCGTGCATGTGTCAAAAATACCGGTGGCAATATTGTGGGAATATTTGACGCCTGTTTCACGTTTGTCGTTGTCGTAACTCATGCATTTTTTCAGTAGAAGTATGTTGAGAAAGCCATATATCTACGGTTGATTACACACAATAAAGTTATCGACGAAAAAGCAACACCCACGCGATAATTTGTGC
Organism: Paragonimus heterotremus; assembly: GCA_013368495.1. NCBI lineage: Eukaryota > Metazoa > Platyhelminthes > Trematoda > Plagiorchiida > Troglotrematidae > Paragonimus > Paragonimus heterotremus. Next base: position 103,724 of record LUCH01000020.1, on the reverse strand, counting down.
TGTGGACTAAAAAAAATGAAAACCACGGTATCACTATTCCTAGTATACTACAAGTTACTAATCTGAGATGGACGAGAAAGAGAAAGGGTTCTGTACCTCCATATATGCGTCCGAATAAAAATCGTTGCGGTTCCTCATCATTTTTGCGCACCATACCAATTGGAAAGTGGATGTCTAAACACCTTGTCCGAAAGTTGTAAGCGTCTACTCATTACTCGAACATCAGCACATCATGAGTTCCAAATAAAGAGAATCGACGTTAGGGGTGATATTTTCAAGAAGTGCATAGCGGGTGCCACGAAACTATCCTTTATGGATTTTCAGGAAGATGAGACAGTTTGTCTTGACACCATATCCATTCCCATTCTGAGTAGATGAAAATTAATCTTTCATGGACCCATCAATACTAAACTGGTATAAATCGTCAAGAAAAAACGCAGCTTGGCTAGATTAGATGTCAAAAATCACTGATTACATTCATTTTCTGCAAGTTGACAATAAAATGTGGCGCGTCTTCAACAGTTGGTTTTAATTAACTAGCAACTACTAATGGAACTCAGTGTACGTCGGACTGTACTACAACACCGTAGCCTTTACTTTTATCGCTGGGAGAAGAATATATGGAACCACCATCTTCTATCGAGAGAACGGACTAGTGCACATGTCTATACACCAAAAGTAAAGCTACTTTTTTTGAAATTACTAGTTTGGACTCGTCAGTCCGCATTCTGGATTTCTCCCCATTTGAAAATCTCTGGAAACCAATGAATTGATACCTGCCAGACTGACAAGCGATTTAGAGGGTGAATTCAGCAATGTACGGTGGTTATTTGTTCACATTAATGTAATCCACAACTGTTTGTTATCTACCGAGAGTTATTCCACTCTACCTCTGAACTATGTAGAGTCTTGTGGACATTCAAAGATTGATAGTCATTTGCCGATCGTGTGCCTGGTTCCATTTAAGCACAGCCTACTGAACGTCCTGGCAACACTGCGACCCCTTAGCAAGCGATCATCATTAAGGCTTGGGAACAAAGCAGGCTGTCAGACACACACCAGTCGACAGCGGCCGATCAGTCTACTGGGCGTGATTGTCAATTAGTTCCTGTGTGATCCTGTATCACTGTAGTCAACACCCAAATACGCAGTCTTCGTTTCGCAGGTTAAGTGGTTCAGTGTCTAGTCCAGTTCACACGCCCCTCCGTGCTGTTCGATTCCCACGAACACAAACCCCAAATAGCCTTGACTACCACAGAAACAGAAATTGGGTCTTGAACAAAGCTCTACAAAAGACGACTGGGAGAGCTGTATGCCATTTTTTGTACACTGTTATAATCACGAGGGATTCACATACGTACACACAGGCACAGATACCCACGTGCACCGTCTGATGTGTCGCATCACATCCAGTCATTAAGCGTCCATGACTGGCTCCAAGAAAATTTATAGCCATCACGGATTCTCATTTACCTGTTTGTCGTCACGTCGGTCCCAAATTCACATCGACGTGTTCAACTAACCACAGTTTGAGCTGCTTTCATTAACTCATCGAACCACTGGGAACCACGCCAATCGGCATGGTAACAAAATTCATGCGACTGTTGGGCCGTTGTGGTTAAAGGTGCTAATTAAAAGAGGGTTGTGTCTGGTTTTGGTCACGTACAACCGTTCTGGTACACAACAAAAAATCAAGGTTTCATACTTCAGCTTTCACAGACACTACTACTGGTACACTGTTCTTCGTTGGTGATTGACTTACAGCCAGTTCTGTTGTCTGTTGCTCACTTTTTTGCAGGTAGTTATTTCGATAGCAACTTTTGCCGATAAACACTTACTTTCTGAGTGTACCGTGTAATGCGAAGGCCATACAGCTCCGGAACGGGAAGAAGCTATACAACTGGTGTCTCAAGGTATATTTAGCACAGACCCAGTTACGGTGAGCAAGCTATGTCATCCGTCTAGTGATCAGGTATGGGAGAATACATAGGATGGGAGGAACATCGTATTTGTATGTAACAGGCACTTTTCAGGCCATCACACCATGAACTTGAGTTGTCGAGGCATTGCTGTTACCAAGTTTCATAGTGGGGTGAGTGAATATCTCACGATCTCATCACTTCAAGTGTGGAAAGTTGGAGGGGGGGAAAGTGATTTTGTCTTCCCGATAATCTTATCAGAATAACTGTATGTGTGATATTCCTGAATGGAGGGGAGAGTTGAGGTAACAGTGGTCAAACCTCTACGTCGTCAGAGGCACGAAATGGTCCAGCTGGAACTTGAACCATAACGGCTATCTCGACTACGACGAACTGCCCACAGAATGACGCTACACAATGTGTCCGGTCTAGATTGAGAATCTCTCTTTAGAAAGAACACGAAAGGAAAGGAGTAAACTGCTCAGTTTTCCAGAGGACATCTTTTAGGAGAAATCAGTCGGTTATGAATGAGTAATTTGACAGATATGGTAATCTGGAAGAGGCCCAAATGCAAAAAATTGCGGACTTCGACTGGATTGGAAACATCGACAGAAACAACGTGTCCGAACGCTGCAAATGTCGTACCAACAGAGCTACGAAGCCACGCCGGGAAACTAGGTCCAAATTTGAAACGTTTGAGCTTCCGACGTGGCTTCGAACCCCAACTGGAAGAGCATTTGCCGCGTATGGGTATGTTGCTTCTGTCGGTGGTTCGAATCCAGTCGAAGTCCAGATGTTTCGCACTTGGGTCTTTTCTGAGTTATAAGTAACATAAAACAACTTGCGAACATGATTAGTTCAGTTGGACAACGTATTCTTGTTTGGTTATGTAAACCGTTACCGTTAGTTTATAACTCGGGCCTGGTTTCTGAAAGAGTATTGACTAGAAACACTTGCTGTATGTGCTTCGGCACTACATTCCCCTTAAATGTAATGAGCCCAGTGTGTTCACTTTCGGACATGATCAACTGCCTGCCTTTCTATTGCTTAAAGCACTTTCATGGTCCTAGAGTATTACAGACTTGCATTCTGCTTACACGAAAATGCGCAGCAAGTTCTGAACAGTTTTTCTGTGAAGGTTCATTTCTACAGTCTTCCTGTTACCCCACTAAAATAATAAACGCCTCACAAGGAAGTCACACGTGAAGGCCACTTCAGTTCATGCACTGCGGTTGCAAATGCCTTCGAGTGGATGTCTCGTGCGAGTACTTCAACAATCGGTGATCGAATCAGATTCACTTGTTCAACACTCCTGGTTCTGTTTGAATAGCTTTTCAAGCAAGTTACGGATTCGGGTTGTTGAACAGTTCTCGTACTGGTTGCCATGGTCATCATAGCTCCTAACTCACACATGCGACCATACATCACTAGGCTGGATGAGCTAGTAAGTAGTACGTTAACCAAGCTGCATTAGAAACTCGCAGCTGGCACACCTACAGTTCACACACTCAGCTGACAACCTCAGCAAACGGGCGCATGTTGGAACGAAGTATGTCTTCTGTGGATAATATGTTGTGTTTTCGACGATGTAAAAAAATCAGTAGATTAGCTCCACTCTTATGTTAGCTGTGAATGCATTAAAGCCAAAGCCTGCCTATCTATCGAGGTTTTCTCGAAACAGAGATTACGTAACTGGAGTGTGCCTAACTAACATGAGTATGATCTGTAACTTTTGTACGAATCACATCTGCTGTGTCAGTGTAGCTGAAAAGCCGTAATTGTGCGCCGACCCGTCGAAACTTCAAAATTCGATGAAAGTATGGAATGACTTTGCCACTGAATTTTTTTCTACACGAACTAATGTACCCCTCTAACCAACTATCGTAACGTTGTTACGGCTGGTTCGTTATGCTCACCAACTTTTTAGAAAGTTTTCGCTTGCAAGATATTAGTTCTATTCTACAGAGAACTACCACTTTAAGACGTAAAATGATGTAACCCAATACTATACTATGAATGCCATAGAGAAGGCAGCTAATGGAAACATACTGACTGAACTGGCAGCATTGGCTTCTAGTCTCGCGTCCGAATGGTGACTCGTTTAGGTAAAGTATAGCAGGTTTTGTGGGTTTGCATCCAGTCAGTATTGACACTAATTAGAACTTACCCCTTGATATTGCATTATAAACAATATCGATGTGATTCATTTTGTTAACTCACGAAGAGTTTTTCAAAATGAAGATCCTTCCGTGGACACATGCACAACAACATGAAAAATGGTGGTGGTGGCTAGTAATATTGACAGGAAATTCAGGGTGACTCAGAGAGTTCTCTTGGATGGACTGGTTTCTGTTCACCTCTTCACAGCGTGTGATTGTAGACTTTCGTCACTCATCGCATTCACGATGAACTTTAAGAAACGAAAGGCTAGGTGCTACCGTCTGCGTACGAAACTTGGTGGCAATCTCAAAACTCTCAGCCAGTGGGTTAACAGACCTCTGATGATGATGATGATGATGATGATGATGATGATGATGATGATGATGATGATGATGATGATGATGATGA